>JAGTTH010003389.1:0-29252 GCA_022606485.1 Agraylea sexmaculata
TATATATATTGGCACATTTCTCAAAGAAGTCCACGAGGACATTAAGTTAAAAATGATCAAAGCAAATATCGCAGATTCGAGTAAAAAACATAACACTAAAATGACTAACTTCCCGACTAACCCAATCATAACACATGTAAATAAAACCAAATATGTCTCGAGGAAACGTAAGTTCATTTTACCAATGAACTTCAAAACTTATATTATTTTAAAAAATAAAATAAAATTTCTAATAATCCACTCATATTAATATATATATTACAATTTCTTTATTATACAAGTTTTTACAATGATTGATAGAACAATACATCTTTGAAAATAGTCTTAGGTGTACAGAGTGTATACATCTTTTTACCTATAACTAACATGAGAATGTTTTATTTAAATTTGACATGAATAAAAGTATTAAATTATAGAAAGAATGGGAAAAAATTTAAAACCCATTTATTAGTATAAAAACAAATACTAAATACTATATGAATAAATCAAGAGCATATTATAAACATGAATAAATATTATTAATAATATAATCATAAATAATAAATTTATAATAATACTTTTCATGAGTTCAGTTTGGGTATAATTGTATTTTTTACATAGTTTATCATGAGAAGAAACATAATATTTAATACTACCAAACAATAGTCTATTCGCACACGCACCAATACTATAAGCTCAATCACTACTCACTTACACACTATGAATAAGGCCGTTAGACTCATACACCATAAAGGATTTTAATAATTAAGTGGACTTTTTATATGTATTGTATATTGTATACAAAGTTGAATAGATTTAATCGATTTTTACTACTTTTTAATTTAACGTATGGATGGTAGAATATGTCGTAATTAAAATGTATTAATAAGTTATCGTCTCGAGAATATTATTTCTGGCAACCTATTCAATTATCTCATTATCGCAGAGCAAATAAAACAGAAGTCGCGGTTTCGAGTCCTGCACTAGGTGATTGATATAGGGTAAAGTAATTAATTATTTTATTGTTTTAATAACAGTGTATCTAAATTATATTATTTAAGTTTTTATCTGCATATTATATTATATGAAGGTAAACAAATTATGGTTTAGAGGTAAAAGCCAACAGCGTGAGTGAATTTTCAGGAAGCTAAAACTCTTCGATAATGCCTTCGGAAAATGTATCAGATTTCAAAAAGTGCCTCGCGCTTTTCTGAAAGTATTTCCACATATTCTTTTTGTGAAAATGCGCACAAACACGTGGCAAGCTTGGATAGAGGATGAAAGTTATCCAGGGAAGGATACGAGCTCGTAAATAATTTGAGGTAAGACAATATGAGGTATCGAAAGTTTCAGCTGACAATTCATCACCAGGAGATAAGTGATTGCTTCCTGCGGTTGCCCAGGAAGTAGTCTTCCCATAGAACAACCTCCTTCCTGTCTTCCTTGCTGATGATACTAATACCTCTAGTTTACAACGAAGGCCCCATATATTTATTCCTGTAATAAACTGTGTGTGGAACACCTCTTGTTTCCAACACACCTGCTCACATAATCAATACCGACCGCATCTGTTCCGAGGTAAGGATTTGAAGTATACACTGAAACAATTTAAATAAATAATATTATTTTTTAAGCCTTCAATAACATAAAGATAACCAAGAATTGATTTATTTTTTGTATTCAGTAGAAAAAATCCATCGAGGAAATTTCATATAATGAAAATTGGAAATGTTCTCTTTTGATGGATGGACGATTTCGTTATTATTTCGACGCGTTTTTATCTTCCAGAAATAAAATATTATCGTAAAAATTAGAACAAACATGTTGTTTTTTTATTATATCACGGGCGAAAAATTAATTTTCCCAAATTAAATTCATTCCGCCCGTAATTGGAGAAATTCTTCATTTTAATTGCCGCGCGTATTTTGTACGTAATGAATCTAAAAATAAAATATAAAATAACATCGTTCAAATATTACCCCAATTTGATTATGGTACAAAAATACCGGGAGACAGTTTATTATTTTCCCCTTTGTGTTCGAATAAATCGTCTTGTGCATTTTATAAAAATGACAAATTCTCCTCGTCGTTTTCGGTAATATTTCATACGTTCACCTTATTTTGATTGTGCTTTTGCTCTATTGTAATGCAATAAATAAAAATTCCACGTATAGTCGACAACATTATTACCACAGTCATATCATAAACTAAAATATCCTAACAAAATTCACCATTATTACCTTAATCAAACCTATTTTCTATTTTTTTTTAATTTATATTACCTATATATTTTTATCTAATATTCGTGTAAATGAATTATTTTAAATAAATATTCTAATATATAGCAAACATATCTTCCACAAAATAAATTGAATGTGCTTTGTTGTAAAGCATTATATATATTTTAATAAAAAGGTGATCATAAGTATTATGGCTTAAATATTTATTAATTTTGAGTATTGACAATCTGAATAATATTTCCCGGTGGCCTAATTTCAACCATTCTTTTCGAAAAAACTAAGTATTTCATGATTTTTTAAAAATATTTTTTATACATTTCTCCCATAACAAATTATGATTTCTGAGTATATTATTTGACTGTACGTGTCGTGTAGGTTGACCCTTATCATAATAAACAACAATAAACGTATGGGATGACAGGTGATTCTTGGACAATCTTGACGTTCAACCACCATTGTAATAAATGTGTGGTGTTTTAATGGGAAAATCTAATAAAATTCCTATAACATATGTACCTACACAACACAGAGCTGACGATTACACATTCCATTCAATATATCAATTCACTCTCTGAAATTTTTTTCATATAAAAGGTTTCGTTCAATTGGTCAAATGCTGAGTGTGACCAAACACATCCAATCTAAAAGCAATTTGTCCTTACAAGACCTCGCGACTCTCCCATTTTTATACTGTCTATTATTACAAAAAAATAATTATAAATTATTTATACTCATTGTTTATAATTTATTCATATTTTTACCATAAATCAAATCTAATGGATATTTATCACAATATAATGAGATGCCACGGTAAACTTCTTGTGCAGCTTAAAAAGTTTAGACATCATGTTTATGATATTGAAAACTATACAACTTGGCTGAAATTTCCCCTTGCGTTAAACAAAACACGTCTTTAGTGTATTAAAACAAACTTTTACTATAAAAAATGCACAACTCTTAAAATCTCGCCCACTCTAAAGAGGTATTATTCCCATGTTGTGGTTGTATGGAATTGATTATATTTTAATGCTTGTAGAAAATGTGTAAAAAATATCTCATATTTCGAGCTATTAGATTGTTTCTGAATAATAATATGAAAATACAATTTCAAATCTTCAATTACTTTTTTTTTTAGATCGAATGTCGGCAACAACCGACCATCAAATTGTACGTTGTCGTATTTCACATTTCCAATCGAGTTGTCAGTGAATTTGGCAGTATTTAAATTGAGCTGGGCATCAATTTTTATGATAATTTGTGAAAAACTCTCTAGTTGAGATGTGACCAAGTGGAAAATCCATCTTTGGCGTCGCGACGCTCCGTTGACCAATCGCAAATATATGCATGGAAAAGAAAATGTATGCGGCCGGCAAGGTTCGAATCTCGGGCTCGGAAAATTCAACAGGGCTTTTCACAAACACCCCTCGAAAAATATTGCAGACCGTCCACCACCTTCGTTTTTGTATATCGGATAACCCGCATTTCCATAACTACATTAAATCGGAAATAATATTGGTCCTAAGGCAATATTTGGATTGAAAAGTGATAGGTCCGATTCCATCCAAATAAAAGATGATATAAGTATGAGGTTATCTGAAAGTAATCACTACACAAAATATTGATCTTTAAATGTGTTATTTATTATTTAAAAATATGTATACATTTTTATAAACTAACGTTATATTATGTAGGTATTAGTATGTCGATGGGTTAGTAACAAAAAAAGCATACATTATTATTATTTTGTAACATATTAAATCATGACTTTAATAAAATATATAACACACATATTCGCATAAATGTATATACTCAACAAAAATACTGAACCATATAATTGGTATTTAAATACTAGTTTGTAGTTCTGCCAGTGGGTTTTTTGTATTTTTTTCCCATAAAATATGTGATGATGTATTAATTATTTTTAATTTCCAACTTTCTGTCATCAGTATGAAAACAAGGAAGAGACAGTATATAAACTTAATATTGTAATATCTAATCATAATGTATCAAAAAATTATATGTAGAATATAAAAAGAATAATAAATAAATTGTAAAATAAAAATACTTAATATAAAATAATAATAATAATTAAATTATTGGTAAGACTGTTTTAAATTCTTTTGTTAATAAATTCTTGTAGTTCTGATTGGTCACACGTAAAAATAAAAATACTACTTTATCACTATACATGTCCACGATGGTGCAAAAACCTGTAATAATATCAAAGTAAATAGAGGTAGGAATATTATTGTCATTGTGTTTTTTATTAAATCTTAATTTAAATTATATTATTAAATGGTTTATGTCAGCTCATGATAAAAAAATACAATTACCCAAACACAGTTAAATATTATTATAAATATAATATTATCTATTCGGAACCCACGTGTTTTGGACTAGTGAAATTATAATAATGTTTACATGGTTATGAATACTGAAAGAGGTTATATAGCATTTTGATCAACGGGAGAATTTAAGTATATATTCACCTTAGTGAGCGGCACATTAGTCCCATACAATAAAATGTCAACAAAGTACTAATGACCTGATGATGATGGTTATGGTATGTTAAAAAGTGGTGTATGTATGCGTCAGTAAGGGTGGGTGGTGCACTTCCCCTTCAAGGCGCACAATAACTTCCACTTGGTTTAACACTATGACGTTTTTCTCCCCTCACTCACACATAAATCAACGGTACCAAAAATAAAACCAACTTGCCATTGCTATCACCTTTAATAAGCGGCGTCAATTATTTATTAATATTTTAAAAAATATTAAAAAATATATCTTTAGTCTTTTTTTGTAGGTACTGTCTTATTAATGATTATATATAATATACATATGATATATGTATATTGTAATCAAGATAGTCGCCTTTCATTTAACACAAACATCATAATACAATAGCACTAATCACAGCCATTTGCGGTAATTTATTTCACCTCTGCGTGTATTTGGAGCTTGACACTTAGTTATTCATGAAACAAGGTATAGAAATAATTTGCCTTTGGAATCAAAATACGCTTACGCCGCGAATATATAAAGTTGCTGTAAGAATATTTGTTTAATCAATAAATACTTTAACCTGTAGAAACCTCAATAAGTAACTATCTGGCTATATTTATAATATATATTTTTGATGAATAAAGCAAGCAAGTTGCAAACAAATTTTGAGGTAAATCTTAAAAAAAGCGCATCCAACGGTTACGATTAATAATACGATTACAATTAATAATTATATGGAGCAATTCCATAGTCGAAATAGAAAGGCGAAATCTTGTATTATTAAAAAAATATATAACATATTTATATTTGCTGGATTTTAAGTCTATTAATACTTCTAGTATATTAGGGAGTACCCTATATAATTGTAAAATTTCAACAAATCGCATATAAATAGGGTGAATTCATACTATTAACATGCATCTGGGTTCTATGGCATATCCAAAACAAATCAAATATTAAAAAAATCTCTTTTTATCTAATGTTAACCAATCAACAACACTTGTTGGTTGCATATTCCATTATTTTAAATTTATACAATTAGATTTTTTTTACATATGTATGTATAATAATATACAAATATGTTAGTGTCTAAAAAAATTATACATATTTCTACAAAAAAAAATTTTTTGTGTAAAATAATTGGCAGAAATTCTTTTCATTTCAGGCATAGTCAAAGTTAAGCTTAGTTTGGTTTTTTTGAGTGCTGGTAGAATATATTTGAATATATTTTATAACAGTCCATATTTATACCATTTAGTAGGTGATTCTATAAAAATCACGTGCAAAGAATAACTATCTTTTTATAGAGCTGTATTTTTCGCTGAAGTCGGCAAGGTGTTATTAATGCGTGGCTAAAAGCGTGAAAGAGGTTCGACGTTTTATCGCTGATGAGACCGGCAGATGTGATTCAGAAGATTGCTTATTCGTCGAAAGAGGTCGATGAAGAGGCTGGCAAATTGTTAGGGTAGAAAAGAGGTTTTCTAAGGTGGCGAACTTGTACAGAATGATGGGATGAGCGGTTAAAAGTTGTGTGCCTGTGGGAACTGTGAATTGTTGAAGAACAAAGCTCGCTTCAGTTTCTTAGTCGTAAAACAATTATCGCGCTTCATCTGAGAGCTTTTGGCTTAATTTTATAAGCGGCGGACCGAATGCGAAATTAACCAGCCCTTTTCACAAATAACGAAACTATGGTGACTTTTGCCTCTTTGTTTAATTGCCTCGAGAGTGTTGCTTGCTCGGTAACCGATGATTGATGGCCACTGAGCCCAACGAATGCTTTTGCTAACTTTTCTTATGCCCGGAATTCCCTCAACGTTTCACTTCACAATTGGAAACTTAAACGCGATCTTCGATGGATGTAACTTTGCCTGTGGGAATATTCAAACTGCTGTGCCTATTTTTTAAATATTTTATTAAAATCAGCGTAATAGCTCAGGGGATAAGAAGCGTGGCTACAAATACTGTGGTCATGGGTTCAAATCCCACTCAAGTCAAAAATTTTTTAATTGATTTGATCGGTTATTACGATTGGGAGACCGGGAATAATATTAATAAAATCCCGATCGATCGTCTCGATCCAGGTTTACTCTGATTTCCTGTATTGTAAGGTAAAAACTGATTATTATTAAGTCGGTGACCTGTATAACTAGTAATAGTTAAGATCACCGACAGAAAATTAACGCATTTTTGTGAATAAAAACCCTCTCAAAAAAAGACCCTTTCGAAAATTAAAAAAGCTACTAAATAGATGAATATAAAAGAAATATTATCCCTCGTCTCCATATTTTTTTATCTATTGCCCTAAGCATTTAACTAAATATTTTGAAATAAAAAATGCACTTCGCGTGATCCTACATATTGAATACCTACATATTATGTTATTTATTATAAAAAAAATATATATTAAAATGACAACTAGCAGGATGAAATTGTTTCTCTTGATTTGCGCAGAATTGCTCTATCCACTAATCTAACGAGATGAATTAGATAACTATCTTAAATTCACTTAACAAAACGCCTAACGTAATAATGTATTTAAAAAATAACATAATCGGCTTTACTTAATTTCCACGAGTAATTAAAAAAAATCTATGCATAATTGAGGAACTAAGGGAAATTACGGCGTATACTGAAATTCGTGTAAAATATAGGTACATATGCATTATATTCAATGGGTAAAGGCCCATAACAGAATATTATTTTATGAAAAAAAACTCCTCAATAATAAGAAAAATAATTTGTACAAAAAAAAATACACAAATTAAGTACAACGATGTATGAACTACTTAATTATCTTTTTGAAATCTTTACAAATTTATAGTCTTGTTATGAAATACTAATAAATAACTAATTCATATAATATTTTTGTGAAATCAATTGAACCAGTCAGAAAATTTTACATTATATTAAAGAGAAATAATTCTGAGAAAATAATTTGACTAAAATAATTAAATGTTAATTATTTTTTTCAGAATTATTTCGCTATATAACACTTTAATATAATGTTAAAGAAAATAACTAATTATTATTGAAATTTGATTATTGATGACCGATTCGAAAAAAAATGTATAAGGTACTTTATATTCATTCATATAATAATTTTATGTTCAATTTCTTAGTATGGATTTTTTTCATACAACCCGCTTGTTTGGCAACCTAAAAAAATCGCAGCTGACACAATTAGTGAATAAATTCATGTGAGTATTTTATTCAAAATATGATATTTCATATTACGGGGACAATATTCAAATGTAATATAGACAGTAGTTGTCCTAGAATGGCATTTGCACGAATCCAGAACTCTAAAGCAGTACTTGAAAAATGATCCTAGCTGAAAAATGATTCAACCATTCCCTCCTTCCCGATTGAATTTCCAACATTCACTTGCTCCATATGAAAATTCCAACGGGGAAAAACACCCGCGATAATCCCGATTTATTCAGACTGGCTGATAAACACTTGACTGTATTTATTCAAAAATAATATTTATATAAATCAATTAAACTATAAAAAAATTGTAAAAGTATACCTCTCGTTTTCTGTGTAAAAAATAAATACTTAATTAGATTTGATATGAACAAAAATAATAACCATTTGATTTACTCTCGTTTCTGTGTGACGACTTTTGGGAATTACGTTAAATAATATGGGTTATTCTCACTACTTATCGGATTACCAGCATATGTGATGGAGGAAAACTAGAAAATCTTGTCAGCTGTCAATATGCTGTCAAGTTGATACATAAAGTGAAAAGATTGACACAAACGCGAGCTTTTTACGGCCTATTTTCATACATTACATTCCTGAATATTTACCCTTTCCGGTATTTTCACACAAACACATCTACTAAAAATACATTTACATTTATTCGATTTCGAATATAAATAAAGCGACAACCCGTGCAATAACTTTCGCATAAAAAAAACGTATTACGTTTGTTAAATTTGATAAAATTTAACTGAAAATTATTACAAAAATACATGTCGTGTAGTATATAAACCCGGGTCGGTTATCATTAAATTTACCTCAAATTAAAATCTATTATAATTGTCAAAATTGTAAAAAATAAATATACATAAAAACCATCTTCTACAAATTATTTATAACTATATATTAGGATTTAAGAAATTTGTTATTTTATTAGATAAATATCTATAATAAGTTATACAGGTCACCGAATTAATAATCACCAGGTATTTACATAACTTACAATCCAGGAAAACCGAATAAACCTGCATTAAGACGATTAATCTGGATTTTTTTAATATATCTCTCAGTCGTAATAACTGATCAAACATATTTTTTTAATTATATTACAATTTCTTTACTATGCATAAGTTTTTACATTGATTGATAGAACAATACATCTTTGGAAATAGACTTAGGTGTACAGAGTGTTTACATATTTTTACCTATAACTAACATGAGAATGTTTTATTTAAATTTGACATGAGAAATAGTATTTTATTATAGAAAGAATGGGGGAAAAAAATAAAAACCCATTTACAAATTTGAAGATTAATAAAGAATAACAACGATAAAAGCAATATTAACAAAACAGTTACAAAATATAATGCTTAAAAACTAAATAACAATTTGTTTGGGTAATAATAAATTTATTTTAAATATTATAATACAAATGCATATTCATAATCAACTAAAAAGTCATCATATTTCAGGGTACATTTTCAATGCAATTTTTATAAAATATGAGATATTGAGTGCATTCAAATTATTGATTGATATCTACACATCTAAAATGTTTCAAAGTATTGTGACTATTCAACCAATATTTATTTTTCGTTAAAATATTGCTGCATCAAAACGACAGTATTATGTTAATAGTTGAATGTTGTGGGGTGACGAAGAATAAGGAGAACTGAGCATTTGTATAATGTATCCATAGGCATAAAGATAAATAGAGACATAAATAGATGCTTTAGAAGAGGGAGAATATTTATTGTTAATGTAAGAGGGAAAAGCTGCAGTTTCATGCTTGCATTGATATTAAAAGCAATAGAGAATTTTAACAAAAACCTGTATTCAATGTCATATAATTTTGCTAACGAAAAGCCATGGAAGTCTCATAATATAAGTACATTAAATTTACTCTCAAAAACTTTTCCCTCGTGTATTATTATTATTCAAGTCACAATACATGCTGCAGTAACTGGAGACTGAAACTTTCCTAACTTTGGTCTTAATAAAGTCAAAGAAGCCTACTTGCGAACTGTCCTCTTTGATATTTACAATTCTGGTAAAAAACACACAAGCTTATTATGTCGTAAAGAAATTATTGTTTAACTTTTAATGCTCTTTAAGGAATGAGACTATTTTAATGAATGGCATTTGAATATTTTTTACATTTTAATGACTAATGAATAGTTAGTGTCCTGAAACGACTATTTTGATTTTGGATTAATGGGAAATAAACACGGATTTTTAATATTATTGGTGAAAACCACCGCAAACAGATGATCTAAACTGTGAAATTTTATGTATGTATATTTTTTTATATATATTATTTTTCATACCAATTAATATAATCTACCAATAAATATACATTATAAACATTTTTTTATAATTCAAATCGCTTCAAAGGAAGAACTTTACAGCTTTTAAAATGGTATTTATTAATGCTTTGCACAGAATTATTTAAAATTGTTTAATTTGTAAAATACGATCTATGTTATAATAATTGAAGACCTTACCGAAATAACAGCAAACCTCCATTATTATTAATATATACATATATATTAAATTACAAGTAAAGCACCCAACATAAATACAGTATTAAATATATTTACTTATCAAGATAATTAATAATGTTTTAAGTATCTTGAAAAATTTGAGACAACTGCTTTTTTAAGTCTGTGCTTTATTTACGGTTAATAAATTATATACATTTTTAAATGTGTATATATATTATCGTAGTCAATGCGAGAGATATTTATCACTTTGATATTTGTTCCGCCAATGGCTTTTAAGTACAAACACCACGCACTTGAGGGAGAAAAATACTTATATTATTAATCCAATATTTCAAAACAAGAACAAAGTATTAAAAAATATAATTTCCCTAATGGTGATTTTGTGAGGACATATAACAGAAATTTCTACGTATTAATAAATGTATTCGTGGTATTAGTAAAGGGGTAACAAAACAGGTGTTTTGGTTGCATTTGGTAGTGAGCAAGAATGTAAAGGGGTTGTATTGTAGTGTGGCTTGTCGTAGTAGAGTAAGACAGATAGCCTAGGGGCGGTGAGCCATTTTTCAGTCAACACACTTTACACCTTACAACCACTGCCTTTAGCTTTTACAAATATAAAAACGAACATAAATACAACCCCTGTCCTTTTTCGTGTGACTGAAAATAACGCCTTTGTCACATGGAATGGAACATCCTTCTCATATGTACCCACATATCGAAATTTTAAATCATGTAGCTGCGTGTAAAGGTAGGTGTTTTTAAATCATGTAGGTGCGTGTAAATTATTAAAAATTACCACAATGCTCACCTTTTAATTATTATCCTTATCATAAAAATATCCAATAAACCTCTAAAATTGATATTATTAGAAAATTTACCGAATAACATTGGAATAATTCACTTTTGGTTTTACCCAATCAATCTGTTATTCAGTTTTAAAAGTCTTTTATTGTTATTGTTTATTAATTTTCATATCTGTAAATGGGTAATAATACTTTTTACTAGTTAATATTAGGTAATCAAATTAAAATGTTATTATAATTCGCATGTTAGTTATAGGTAAAAATATTTATACATTCTGTACACCTATATCAAATTTATAAGATGTTTCAAATTCATATAAATTGTTATAGTTACCAGAAAAATACATATATTCCATTGGATAATTCATAATGATTTTTTTTTGTTCCTTATCAAAGAATATAATTGCATCATCCCATATAAATTGCAATTGCATAAAAATAAAATCAACCACTCATAAACCAATGCCAATATTATCCTTAATTTACCGGTGTGATTTTAAATTTTTTGGAGGTTCTGATTTTAATTTTTGATGAAAAAGCATTTATTTTAAAACTATACATAATGTATCATTTTAAATATTAGTATGTAGCCTATAATTGGATCGAGAAACGATAAACTGAATTGCATTAAATTCGAAAAAAGGTCTTATTGTCATAGCAAGGAGCCGCCTTGTGGCCCAGTGGTTAGTGTAACGGATTCGTGAGTGAAGACTCCCGGGTTCGATTCACGGCACCGGAGTCACTTGGTAGATCTAGCTTAGCAAACTAGATCTTAAGTACTCATTGCTGTGTGGTGGCCTGGGAAACCATCTCTACTATATTCTCCCGTAAAGCCCAAGGTGGCCTGGCCAACCCCTTATAAAGGGACTCCCGTCAATAGGGAAGGCGTCACGATATTTATTTATTTATTTGTCATAGCAAATTAATAGAATATAGTTTTGGGCATATTATATTAAGCTGAAGATTTAATACTTATCTTAGAATAAATGTACATATTTATTTTTCATTAACAGAATTGTACAAAATAATATCTGTTCTTGATACTTTTAGATGGCATGATTTCTTTTGCTTATTTTCATAACTATTGTAATAACAGTGTGAGCGGAGTGAATAAAATTATACAGTAGATGTTATTTTGAACGTTTATAATGGTCATTGTGAGTATTAGTAGAACATAAAGCGTATTTTTCTTAGTGGAGGGTTGATTACTTGGGGGCAGTGTGAGCTTATCTGGTCGGGGGTTGTAGGGTGGTAAAAAGCACATCGCTGACTCTCAACACCCTCAAACTCTTTGTTTCATCCACTATGCTGAACAATGCTACCCTCCAAGTGCCAGTACAGCCTTCATGACAATAACCAGTCTCGTCCCCGTCCACTTTTTCGACTGAGACGAATTTCGCAAACATCTCAAAAGAGCCTTAAGTAATTTCTATAATAATATCTTGTCTCTTGGCATACCAAAACAATACAATTTATTGTTTTCATTGTATGTACAACTTGAATAATTTCTAAAAAGTGTATAACATTCATACGCTTACTTGAAGCATTGATTACACAATGAGAATCATACATTTTTTCTCTGAATAAAAAAAAAGTGGATACAAAAATTAATTTATAGAAATTTTTTTCGTGTAATTTCTACAATATTTACATCAAACAAAATAAGTACCTAAATAATTAAATTAGTACACCAAACAAAATTATTTAAAATATGGAACTCCACCAAAAAGTCAACACTATTAACAACAACAATTCATATTTACAAATTGAAAGTTTTTATGGAATTATTAAAAAATACATGAGGTGGGTTTTCACAAAATATCTGTAATTAATACAGCTTATAAAATTATGGATTATATTGCAACTAGTGCTATGTGAAACAAATTTCATTATTACTCTACATTTTTATTCATAATATCGTAACTATTATATTACCTCTTATAATACCTTACATTATACATTTAGAGCCGCCTTGTGGCCCAGTGGTTAGTGTAACAGATTCGTGAGTGAAGACTCCCGGGTTCGATTCACGGCACCGGAGTCACTTGGTAGATCTAGCTTAGCAAACTAGATCTTAAGTACTCATTGCTGTGTGGTGGCCTGGGAAACCATCTCTACTATATTCTCCCGTAAAGGCCAAGGTGGCCTGGCCAACCCCTTATAAAGGGACTCCCGCCAATAGGGAAGGCGTCACGATTATACATTTCCTACATTTTGAAATGCGGCTTATTTAGACTCTTAATTATTGTAGAGATTTTGTAAATGGAGAGTCTAAATGAATCAAACTATTAAGGCTCGTTTTGTTTTTAATTAATTATATAAAACGACTATAAATTTCCTAGTCCTTAATGTCTATTTACGAATAGAAAAAAATCCCCATGTCAATGATGTGTAGTGAAAACATCACAATCATAATGCTAATATGATTGGTCAAAATTGTCACATCTTTACACATTACCTTCTGATGATTTTATCAATTTCAATCAATTGTACCCAATAGAATATAATACGTTATTTAAAAAAAAAATTATTAAAAATCTTCCATCAACATTATCCAGGTTTCATAAACTATGTATTGTAGTTAGTTAATGGTTTAGTAAGTAGTATCGCCGAAAGAGCTACTTTTACCCATAAGCATAAACTGCACGTGCCATTCACTATAATTGCACACGTGCACACTTAATTTTGTACTATTTTCAAAGCCAACCACACTCAATTATTATGAGGCTAATTTTGAAAATCAACGTATGCTATGTATCGAAAACATTTAATTATTTTAAATTTATTTGATTGTATTTGCAGTGGACGAGCACTTAAAAAGGTGCATCAGTCATACGGTAAGCCTCCGTGCACTTTGATGTAGTATCAACCTAATATTGTACATAGTATGAAAAGGGCAAAGGGTTCGAGGAATATACACCTTTGTCTCACTTCAAAGTAATATATTGTAAAATAGGAAATACAATAAAATTGCATAGAGTGGCCCCTTTTACACTCCGAAACAACATTTCTGATAGTCATGCGTGCTGAACAACTACCGATAAAATTTCACATCCATTTATTTTTACATCATTGTGTACACTTCTTTACAAAAAAAAAAATTAATTAAAGGGTACCGAATTAAATTGGTAGGTAATACTAAAAGAGTCTTAGTGTGCTGGAATCGATAGTACCAAGTGAAGGTTCTTTGTGGTCCAGATTCGATTTACTGGAGTATTCTACGATCCACTCGCCCGTATTTTCTCTTTTCTTATTTTGCAGTCAGTACAGTCAGGATATATCAAAAAAGTAGTACTAAATGCATAAAAGTGAGCTACAAGATCAGTTTTTATGACGTTTACATGAGATTACGCGTTCCGTCCGGACGCTAAATTATATTGTTCGAGTTTTCTACTGCAAGTATTTGAAAATTTAAAATTATTAAAAAAATGTAATATCAAATACATTGGATTTTCACTTTTTTGAATTTCCATTAAATGTCCATTATTGTAACAAAAAACTTACATTCTTATTTAAACAATCAATTTTAAAATACACTAAATAGTATCAGTGTAAATATATATAGGTAATAATCTTAGTTTTATTTGTTGGTTTAATCAACATAATTTTGTTTTCTCATTTTGATAGATTTATATGAAATAATGGAATAACTACAATATTATATTGAATTTTGCTGAAATTACATTAAATAAAATTATTTAATTATGGAATTTCACCCAGACGTCAATAATATCTACAATTTTATTTACGCAAAAAACATTAAAATAAGAGATGATCATAATGACATTAATTCATATTGTATAAATAAAAAGGAGTGTATTTTGCTGGCTCCTCTCACAGAATGGAGGCAAGCTTAAATTGTCAGTCAATATTTTTCATACTTCATCTGGAATAAAATAAAGATATGTTCTTCAATATAGTCTTTATTAAATATCGTATTTTTAAATCAAAGCAGAGACAAATTTTATTTAACATACTCTGATTTAACTTAATAGTAGTATTGTATACGAATATATCTGTCAGTGAACTGATTTTAAGAGCTTGAATTTAAAAATATCGATCTAATAACACTGTGCTTCTTAATATATTTTAATTTTTTTATTTTTGAGGGGCTTTTTAAAATGGCTTTTAAAAATTAGTTTTTAGACACAACAACGTGTTAATTTATTGTCTATCTTAATTATTACTAGTTATTTTATTAGTAATATACGTAAAAAATTTATTATAGATTTACAATATTTTTATTAAGACAGCTTAAACCTACATACAGTAGACATGTATATTTTGTAAAATTATTTTACTTAAGCTACAAATTTGTGTATGTATACATGTATTTTTATTATTTTATAAAAAAATGATATTTCACAGAAAATTTGTGGTAGTTTGTTTACACTTGTCTAAAAATTTGGTTTTTTAACACACGTACAATATTATAAAAAAGGTTAAATTAGAACATCATGTGGCTTCGTTCTGAAAAGATTGATCAAATGTTAATGATACTAATTATTCTTTAAAATGATTTAAAATCTTTAGGTTTTTTTAGACACAAAAACGTGTAAATTTTCTGTCAGTGATTTTAATTATTACTAGTTACACACGTCACCGACCTAATAATCGCCTCAGTATTAACATTACAATCAGAGTAAGCCTGGATCAATAATGGAGTCGAAATAAACGATCAAATGATTTTTTCTTTTAATTTGTTATTGAATATTATTTATTAAAGGCTATATATATGTAGATATAATATAATATAGTGTTGTTGATGGGTGTGTGGTAATATTAGATGCAGGAGAGCTCAGAAGGCGAAGAAGATGTCGGGTATTGCAGCAGAAAGTAGAGGCTGTAGCATCTGCAACTGGTCTTGCACTCAATCCACTACTTCTCTTTTATGGCAATGCTTTATTTTATACGGTTTTCAAGCTCAAAAATACCAACCATCGCGCAGCTGCAACAGACATTCTCCCACGACAATACCTGATCTTTATACACATTTTTTACATGTATATATATATATATATATATATATATATATATATATATATATATATATATATATATATATTTATATATATATGGTATATATATATATATATATTTATATATATATATATATATATATGTGTGTATATACCAATGAACTTCAAATAAATTCATATCAATAAAATTAAAATTGTCCAAAACAAGTGTCTTAAGATGGCCTTGGATCTTGAACCTGGCACATTTCTTAAAGAAGTCCACGAGGACATTAAGTTAAAAATGATCAAAGCAAATATCGCACATTTAAGTAAAAAAATTACACTAAAATGACTAACTTCCCGACTAACCCAATCATAAGACATGTAAATTAAACCAAATATACCTCGAGGAAACGTAAGTTTATTTTACCAATGGACTTCCAAAACTGATATTGTTTTTAAAAATAAAATAAATTTTCTAATAATCCACTCAACTAAAATTTGGTTTTACCCAAACAAATTTTTCCAAAATAAAATCCACTGAATTGACAAAATAATAATTGTTTCAAGAACTTTGAACAAAATCAAATATTGTATATAATTTAATTTTTTTAAATTACCATTACTAAAATTAATATAACATTAAAAATGTTGTAATAATTGGGTATAGTTTAAACTAAAAACATTTTATTTAAAGGGTTTGGAGGATAAAATATGCTAACCACTTAATAGGCTGTGATATTGATTAATTAATTTATTAGTTAATAAGTCCATCTAGTATATCGGTTAATAAAAAAAAAAATCACGATATTTTTTTTTTATATTTGTATGCTTTTGACTACTCACATATAATCATTTTCAAGGAGTCCAAAAAAATTATTTATAAGAAAATTCTCTCAGTAGTCATCACGATCAACAATATTTTATTAGAACTGTATATTGTGTTTTCAGTTAATTCTTAAAATATTTTAATGCATTTTCGTTGTTTTTATTTGAATATCGAACAAACAAAATATGAATGTGTTTTTTGTGCGTTTCTCCCATTTGCAATATGAGTGAGCGGGTATAAATATTGAAAAAACTACATATGATATGAATTGTTCAAATAAATGATACAATAATGATAATGAGGGTGGTTGTTATATTATTGTGGTGGTAATAATTTAGTAAATCAGGGTGGCGCCTCAACCATGTCTAATCCTACCGAATTAAAAGTGACTTGGCGATTTACCGTCCAACGCTTTAATATTTATGCTCATTTGCTTGGCTTTGTTAAAATTTATACAGGCTCGCCTGGAACCAAAAGCACAAATAGCCCTACGCCCTTTGTGAGGGACGGTTACATACTCTAATACTACATACAATACAACAGGGTCACCCACCAAATACATATTAACCCTGGACCTCGTTCCTTCGTTAATGACAATGATTTATACAAATATAATTCAGAATATTTATTGCTAGCTATAGTAACGCAGACAACTCGGAAAAGGCGTGGAGGACTTTTCTCACACGTTTACACACATATTTTATTTAGAAATATTTCTTTATGCATGTACAAAATATATAATTATCTAAGAGCTGTGTAACTACAGTGTTACCCTCGGTGCCAATTGTATACATTTTTTAAAAAAAAAACAACAATATTTAAATAATTGTTTCCAACCCAGTTTTTTTTATACAAAATCTTTATTAAATATAATTTGCATGCAATGTTTTAATGTATTATGAATAGATGTTACAATATTAAGTGTATAGACTTAGTCTTTTACTTATTTTAATACGGAGTACAATCAATTGATATTTAAAATAATTAATAAGTCATAATTTATGGGAAAAAGTACAAAAACCCACTTGTAGAACTATTAAAATATATATAAATATAATACATAATAAATAATAATAAAAATATTATTAATTTTTATTATGTATTCAAACCCGAAAAATTATTAGATTAAAAATTGTCGTTTATAAAATTAAATCAGATGGTTAGTCAATGTAGAAACCTTCACTAAAAATATAAAGCCCTCTAGATTTTTTGTTTAGGTTTTTATTAGAAATGCAATATAATATTGAATAAACTAAAAGTTAAGAAGAGAGTATTGTAAAAAATAAGTTTAAATTTTGGTAATTGTCTTTATCTATTTATCCCATAACTATTTTTGAAATACATTGTAAGTATTAAATTGATATTTTTGTGTGTTTGTAGTATTTATTTTATTATTTTAGTAATGTTAAGGGTTAAACCAGTCGGGTTTAATATATGGATTGTATTCTCTGTGTTAATTTAAAGCTGAAATTATAAGGTTAGTTTAGTCGAGTTTGTCGCATAAATCGAACAATTCATTATCAACTTTATAAAACTACATAAATTTAGTTATTATTAAAAATATGAACATGATATAAGTAAAATTTAAGAGCTTGTGTTCTTTGAATCGATTCGGACAAGTTATTCATATCAGCCTTACTTTTTAAAATTTAAAATGTACCCTTTCAAAAATACAAATAATTTAGTTCATATGGAAGATTATTTTATACGTTAACTTAAAACTGTTTTAACAAGTATCGTTTGATAACTAATAATACATTAAGTTATGTCGAAGAAAGACGTATTATGTATTATTTGTATAATTCATTATTGATCCAAAGCATTTTATTTGATTTAAGTGAAACTTGTTAGTTATTGAATTGTGGAATTTTTGTATCAAAAATATAATAATTTTTGATAAATTTAGTTCAGTTGCAATATATTATTATAAGGAGTTTATTTGTGATGGTAGGTGAATTTTCAAAAATAAATTCTCTTCATTTTCAGCAATGCAGTTCACCTTATTCCCAAGTTGGCTCCACTGAAAATAGCTCGTTGTAAAGCTCCCGCGGTTTCTGAAACAAAGAGGTCTCTTTTGTATAGAACCTTCGTAATACATATAGGATTTCTAGTACACGTGTTTTATTCACACCAAACACATATACTAACTTCATACAAAAGACTTTTGCGAATCTCGCAACTTTGATTAACACTCAAATATTCAAAGCCGGAAAAACTCCGCCATCCAGCTCGGGCACGTTTCAATATTAAAACAATTAACATTTAAATTAAATCATGGCTGTTTATATATACTGTGATTAATTTCCCATGTGTACAAAAATGTATGTGTAATGAGTGAGTTGTCGTTTGACTCATAAAAACATCTTGAGACAGGCTATTTTTTAATAAAACCAGTTTTCAAATAATTTAACGTACATTTATTTGATCAATACAAACATAAATGGGAATCGGTTTCTGCTATTTTTTTGAAAATGATTTGCATTTTTTTAAGTTATTTTTTTCCATTGATAAATTAAGGTTTTACTTATTATTTGTTTTGCATATGATGAATAAATAAATCAAATAATAGTTAACTTTTTTTCTCTGAATTCACTTGTCATACTATATAATATGTACCTCAAAAGAACGTTATTTATTTATACCCCTTTACAAAACATAAAAATATAGAAAATTATGATAAAATAAATCCTTAAGTAACTTAAAAAAGAACACTTATTTTTAAACCAATTTTCACACAATTCTCTGTGACATTCAAACACTATATTTATTAAAGTACAATTATTTAATTAGCATACATAAAACACAATTAATCTGTAATAATTAAACTTTTCCATAGAAAAATCCGTTTTTTTTAATATAATAAAACTAAATATCGTAAATACTATCGATAACTCAAAACGCATCTATTTTTTATTTGAAAACGTGTCTCATATACCTACTTTATTGATTTTAAAAAAATATATAAAAACACTAATATTCTATATATTTTTTGATCAACACAATACGGATTTGAATATCGATCTACACATAAGCTTATCTACAAACGCTTTTATCGATACTATAGACAATACAAAATGCATTCTATATAAAAAGCTATTATATATGTATGTGAAAACGTATATTGTATATGTCCTATAAAATAAAGATGGAATATTAAAAATGAATGGAAGCCAAACCTATATGTAATAAATAAACACAGGTTTTATCGTGACTCATTTTAAATTCATGACTCATGGATATTCAAACATATATTACAATTTTCATTGTATTTTAATAAACCTGCTAGAAAAATAGTTGATTCGTGTTTATTCGCTTATTTAATATAGCCGCCTTGTGGCCCAGTGGTTAGTGTAACGGATTCGTGAGTGAAGACTCCCGGGTTCGATTCACGGCACCGGAGTCACTTGGTAGATCTAGCTTAGCAAACTAGATCTTAAGTACTCATTGCTGTGTGGTGGCCTGGGAAACCATCTCTACTATATTCTCCCGTAAAGGCCAAGGTGGCCTGGCCAACCCCTTATAAAGGGACTCCCGTCAATAGGGAAGGCGTCACGATATTTATTTAATATAGATCACATTCACTAAGCAAGTCACTAAGAGAATAGTAGTTGGTAGATTACAATATAAGGTTTTATGATTATTAATGCGGAATGTGTGTGTAGAATGGAAAGCGATGAAATGATGTGGTATTTGGGTAATCCTTCTACATGATGATAGTTGTCGTCTGGAATCGACAATAGTACTGTTTTATTGTCTCATTAGAATTGGAATTAAATTCACACAAAATCCGGCATGTCTCACTTGGCTTTCTTGTTCTTCTACGAATCCCCGAGTATGAAACAGTGCTTTAGTATATCATCACTGAGTAAACAGGCGTTAAAAGCTTTGTGTGGTTTACTGTACGAAGATACTAAGTCTCCGGCGCTAATTGTCTGTTTTGTTTGTCGGCACTAAATTTACGTGAACGTGTATAAAGCATCGAGGTCTACGACTTGATTAGTTTCTGATGATATTTGATATCGTACTCAGACTGTCATTGTTACAACGCAAATAAATCTACATTCGAAATGTGATCAAAATATTATTATTCCACTGTTGTTTCATTATATAAAAACACATCATCTTATATGTGAAATGACTTTCGAAACGAATACTGCATTCCTGGAGTATTCGTTTCGAAAGTCAGATTAAATCATTTCACATATATTATTACAATTTCTTTATTATGCATAAGTTTTTATATTGATTGATAGAACAATACATCTTTGGAAAAAGACTTAGGTGTACAGAGTGTATAAATCTTTTTACCTATAACTAACATGAGAATGTTTAATTTAAATTTGACATGAATAATAGTATTAAATTATAGAAAGAATGGGAAAAAAATAAAATCCCATTTATTAATATTAAAACAAATACTTAATACTATATGAATAAATTAAGAGCATATTATGAACATGTATAAATATTAATAGTATCATAATAATTAATAATAAATTTCTAATAATATTATATATTCTATTCCTTGTTTATTTGAACTATTGACTTTAATATCGCTTAAGGTATTTTAAAATTATCGCTTAAGGTATTTATAATTTTTTTATTTAAAATAAAAAAATTATAATTACCTTAAAGCGATAATTTTCACCTTGAAAAATTATAATGATGAATATTTTGAAATATAAAAAAAATTCATTAGGCGTGTTAGGTAATGTCTACTAATTAAATTATTAATTAATTGAATATTGAAAGTATTATAATTATGTTTTCTAGCCTTAATCGAATAATATTATAAATTAGGGTATAAGACGCATGGCTAAAATTACCACAATCTTGGAGTCAAATAAAAGTTTTAGATAAAATATAAACACAAAAATGAATCAGATTATAAGCTCGAAAACCTTGCATAAAAATTTAATTTATTGTATTATACAAGTGTGAATTATAAAATGATCATGATGATTTATAGCAAGGGTATATTTTGTTTCGTCACTTTTATATTATATCCTGATTAATCATATTCGTTTGTCATTTGTTTTATGGGTGAATTTCATTATTTGTTATTTTATTTTTGTGTTCACATTTGAATAATGCTTTATTTTCTTTTTTCTGTGTACCTCGTGACGAGGCTGTATCAACATTAGGATCTCATCCTGTCCTAATAGATAAAAATCTATATACAATATTTCCATGGAGAGAGGATTCAATTTCATGAAAATGGATACCATACTGATATTTTTTAAACGATACCATAAACAATATTCTATTTTTAAAAAGCCTAAATAAATGATGATCAACGAGGTCAAGGCATAGAGTGAGATAATATTGGAGCGTCAGGGCGTAAAAGCATCTTGAACACAAATGATTAGGTTTTAGAGGCGATCATAATTCGCCTCGGAGATGATTTTCCAAAGGTAAAATCCTTTCAGGCTGGCTCATTTGGTGGAAGAGGTCTCTCTTTCCACTCGTATACCTCGTAATTTTGCCCCTTTCCATTACTAAAGCCTTTTTCACCTGTAATATTCAGACTGTGTACCTCGCCACCTGCACCTCTTTCACAACCAACACTCCTCACCTCATCACATATTATACACATACACCTGAGCTAGCCTCTCTAACTTTAAACCTTTTTAACGACCTGTCGTGAAAATTGACACCAAAAGAGAATACTGAAAAAGCTCACCGTGACACAGTTCTTCATGTGTATTAGGTTAATGCAGGAAGGATTAACCTTTTTAAATTGCAAAACATTGTGATACATAGCGAGATACCTATGCGTTTTAATAAAATAAATTATATAATTAGTTAACTTTATCTTTGTTTAAATGATTTAACATATACCTGGTATTTTAATATATAACTGGTAAAATCCTATTGACAAATAATAATATTATTACTGTCTGAGACTTTCGACTAGGCATCTTCAAAAACTTATTCAATTCTCAATCAAGCTATAGAAACATATTTCAATGCGTATTACTTGAAATATATTTCACAGAAAAGAGCATATTGGAAAATATATTATTTTACAGATTGAACTACCAATTATAAGAAATTCCTTGAGAAACACTTACTTAAATCAAAA
Source organism: Agraylea sexmaculata (assembly GCA_022606485.1). Taxonomy (NCBI): domain Eukaryota; kingdom Metazoa; phylum Arthropoda; class Insecta; order Trichoptera; family Hydroptilidae; genus Agraylea; species Agraylea sexmaculata. The sequence continues at coordinate 23,111 of JAGTTH010003389.1, forward strand.
GAAATTAGAGCATATATAGGATGGACTTGAAATAACAGAGAATATTTTGGGGGATGATAGGGTTTCGCAAATATAAGCGAAAAAAGTATAATTTAATAAAAAAGTAAAAAGTTAATTAATTTAAAAATAATTAATACTCACTACTGAGTACTTCACAGAAATATCTGATTTCAAGATAGTGACCCAAACACGATTCCAAAAGCACTATTGATATTATTAATTATTTTTAGTGTGGTTGTGTTACATTTAATATGCCATTCCTTACATTGAAATATTTTAAGTTCAATAAAAGATATGTTGTATACTAAAAATCTATTTATTGTTTATCAGGATGCCTTCATATTTTTTTTAAATAAAATTACCTACCTACTAACTATAGGTAATATGTTCTTGTTTATAGTTTTTATAATAAATATTTATCACAATTTTAGTTAATACCCATTCTCGATTTTTCCCAGTTTTTTAGGATACTTTAATATTATTAGGTTATTTTATATATTTCATTGTAATTGTGGTTGAAAATTTTTCATAATGTCAACTGAAAGAGCGTTGAATAATAAAATATTTAATTATTTTGGGGTGCTCTAGTCGAGAGGTTTATTATTAAAAAATCGTTTGCATGGGATGGAATAGTTTTTGAACTTTTATCAGCGGTGCTTTGGAGTGATATTAAAATTTTACATTTCAAATTCATAATTCATCACTCAATATCCGTCAATTTTTCACATTCAAACCTATCAGTATCTACATTTTATATATTTATTTGATAACCATGCACCCGTGTTCATAATATATAAAATTAATGCGATTTTTTGTTATTTTTGGTACAAAGTATTGTATTTTTTCAAATAAAGGATTAATGAGTATTAATTGTGAGGATGTGTGTCCTATTTTTCAGTTCCTTTGTTGTAAATTAGTGTTGGTTGGTAATATAAACAAAAGGAATGAGGACATTATCCGTGGTTAGTCTTAACTGTTAGGGTGGCTACCCTGGCAATTTAGCCCCTACTATCACACACCTGCTAAAGCCTACTCGTGACGTCATAATAAGATTAAAAAATATTTATTGAAATTCAATAATCATCAAATGTGAAAATATGAATTAAATACAATAAGCTCTCACTCGTTATGTAATATAATTAATTAGAAGAAATAATAATATAAATAAATTGTTCAAAGTGAAATTCCATTTTCATAATAATTGGTAAATAACCGGATAAATCATTAACTTAAAAAAATATAACAAATTAATAATTAACTATAATATTACAGTAATTTTCAAATTAACCATTTCTAATTATATTTTCAAGCATCAATTAAATTTTTATTTTTTTAATACGTGGTGGTCTTAACTGAGAATATTTTATAGGATGGTAGTGTATCGCAGGAAAAAATGAAAAAAATATATATAATACTGTTTAAAAAAATATTATTAATAATAATTAATATTGATAATGTCTTTAGAATTGAGTTTGGGCTACCATCTTGGAATTTGATGTTACTGTGAAGTACTCACTAGTGACTGTCGCAAGTATATGATTTTTTTCTTATTATTTATAAAATATTTAATCTTTTTTTTGCCAATATCTGCAATACCCTACCAACCCTTAAAATATTCTAATTTAAGTTAAGTGCACCCCGTATATATTCATTTTAATTATTAGTTATTAATTTTTTTTTAAATCTTATGCCCTTATTTTATTGACTTTCGTGTTGTTTTTATTATAATTTTGTCACTTATTTATTTTTAAGCAATTCGTAATAAACAAACATGAGGCTGTTTTTATAAAAATAATAAGAACAAATTAAGACTTTCAAAAATGTTTTATAATTGTAGGTCTTTTATTTATGTTTTCTATATATAAATAGACCATTATTTCATATTCCGAGAGAACAAATAACAATATACATAATTATATGATATATATTTTTTATTTTATTAAAAGATTATTTACTTAATCTTGATTCTGAATTTACTGTTTCATTATGATTGAAAATTTGTTTAATTACTTCTTATATTTTTGAATAAGTGAGACGTGGGCGTTCACCTGTTGGGCCTTAATGATTGATGGTGTTGACGTCACCTGAACCTTCAGTGTTGCAGTTGTATGTATTCAAAGCCTTATTGCAAGGAACAAACAACAGACTCTTGTTTTGTATTATTTAATGAGGAAAGCTTTTACAGTTGTAAATCATTTAAAATATCACCATCACTGGACAGATGTTTCTTTGACGATAATTAAACTCGAAACCAGCCTTCGCACCTTTTGCAACGAACAAAAATATTTTTATGCTCACCATTTAAAATATTACTCATTTGAAAAATAATTTATGCCAATGAATCAGTTTTTAGTGATCTTCAAACGCATTTTTTGTTTAATTTATTAATAATATAGTGAAGTTTTCGTGATTGAAATACTCATTATTAACAATACGAAATTAATTAAACATAATAAAAAATTTGTTTTTATTACTTACTCCAGCTCACTATTACTGTGGCATTATTTAATTTTTATTGTACGATATCTTTAATAAATATAATTTGATGTACATTGTTTTGCTACAATATGATTAGATGTTACAATATTAAGTTTCTAGACTAAGTCTCTTGCTTATTTCATTACATAATAACAATCCATTGGTAATTAAAATAATTAATACATCATCAGATAATTAAAACTTGTAGGACTACAAAAATATATAATAAGATAGAAATATAAACAAATAATAGTTACTTTATGAATAAAACAAAAATATTATGCAACACAAATATCGTATAATCATTATAATCTGTGGAGACAGACAAAATCAAATTTGTTATTAAATTTAAATAAAATAAATATGTATATATTTGAAAATGAATTTTTGGCTTCGTGTTTCACTAAACTAAAATGTAACTGTCTAAATAATGTTGTGTTATATTTAACTAATTTATTTAAGCATTACTTATTTGTTAATAATATTATTACTCTCAATTTAAAAAATTTCCAACGGGCACTATTTACATGAAATCTTTTTTTGTAAATATTTAAAATTGATACAATCTTTTTCTTTATCATAAAAGTCAAATTAAATATTACTTCTCACTCAGTAGTCATCTCATAACTAATTATATTACTAAATACACCTTTTAAAAATTAACAACATGGTTTTGTGTATTCATAAACGAGTTGAATTTGTGTGAATATTTTTTCATTTGGAAAAGGATAGTGTATGTTTGTACAAATAACAGAAAAGTTATATTGAAATTGCAAACAAGTGAGGATTCGACCCCACTTTATAACTTTAGTGATCAGTTCAATCCCTTTCAAAGGTGTCTATATTTGGCATCCAATCTCAAATTATGTCCAAATTAATTTAGATTTTTGATTGAATTAATCACATTTAATAAGAACAGATGCAGATATTTTGCTGTTATTATTTTTATTTATATGTTATAAACACGTGAGTCAGTTTGTAGGGGACGACAGATGTTTGGTGTTCAACTTTTCTACCGATGCGTTTTTAATCATCGTTCAGAAACACAGTGTGTGGGTTTACATATATTTACACGTTTATATCAACACGACAAACTACAAATAAATAATAATAAAAAAACAGAGCCGTTCGAGTGAACTGTAGACGAAAGTTATCCCTATAACTTGTTCATAGAAACAATGTTTTGCTTCGTACTAAAGTTTCATAGTTGCATCAAGTGTAGGTATTTGTAATAAATTCAGAAAACCTGGGGTTGGATATGTAATAAATTTTTAATTTAAAAACGTTAATCTATAGAATCAGTCATATTAGAAATAAAATCTCGTCTTATAAAATTGTAGGGTCTGAATCGTGTATTGTTACATATTTAATATTTTCACTACTTATATATTTATTTAAAATAAATTGTATACATATTAAATCAATATTAACAAACTTGACTGAATGATGAATTATAGTTATTTTATTTAAATTAGACTAAAATATTTTTAATATTTAAAATTAGGAAATTATATTCAGGATAAATATATTGTTATTTGGTTAAAATATGTAGAAATTTAACCTGTTAATTATTTGTTTTACTAATACAGTTACTTCTCTTCGTGGCGTAATAATCGACTCAATACTTACCTTACAATACGGGAAATTAGAGTAATCCTATTTGAGACAGTCGAACAAAATTTTGAAATCTTTATTCATCGATTGATATTTATTTTCGCATAAATCATTGAAAAGTGTCGTTCACTTAAAATATTTGCCTCTAAGCTGTTTTATTATTGCAGTGAGGTAAAAGATTGGTTGTCGTTAATGGGATTTCAGGTTAATGGAACATTTTCTATTTGCATTTGAATGATTTCCCCCGACTTGAATTCCTTTGATCGACATTCGATAGATTTATGTGATTCATGAATGCAAATACTTATTCTACGATTTCTGTTCAATTGTTATTCAACAAATTAAATACACGTTATTTGTATTGATATGTATGTTATGTATAACAATCGAAACTTGGCATTGTTTTCATCTGTAGATTTCTATTAAATAAATATATTATTTTATCTAATATAATTAATTTCACTATTTTATTATCATGTAAAAATACCACTAAAATCCCGCTTTTAATTATGTTTTTTTTCAAACGCTACCTAAAATAATGCATTTGTAACTTTTGGTACATTTGAGCATATTCAACTTAGTTTTAAGACAAACTAGGTTATACTTTTAAAATGTAAATTAAAAATAATTAAAAAAAATCCAAAACAAATTAAACCACAATCAAACTAATAATTGACATATTTTTCTATTAATTTAAAAAATTGTAATATCATATGATCTTGTTTTTATGTATAGAAAAAGTTCACAAAAAGTGTATAAAAATTCCAAATATCACAAATGCTTCATAATGTTTGGCTGTGCTCCTCAATAAGTATGAATTTAAAAAAAATATTATTGCTGAAAAATGTGTAATAAGCTACTTTTTTCCTCCTTCAAGTCTGTTTGTTATTTCAATTAAAAAATCTACTTGTGTGTAAGATCCAGTGCAGGTATTTTTAATCCTGAAATACTGCAGAATATTTCTAGAGAGACGAGCATCGAAATTCAATAAGCTTATTTCAGTAGTCGAACGCTGGTGGGAATACCTTTATTTTTATATTTGTATATGAATTTTCTTCCCAGAGCAAACATTTACTCGGATGAAACATCGAGAGAAGGCAGTTTCCGATGTGACATGAAATATAAACGGTACAGGACGATTTCCTTATCAAATTGTCGAGTACGGATGTGTCGCATTTTGACTTCGTTTTATTCGCCCCAGTAACGATGATAAAAAATATTCTGGCACAGGAAACTCCAGGCCATTGCAGCCTTCTATTTTGTATGTGGAAGAGAGTAACATTATCTGTTCAGTTCGGAAATATGACCACGGGGTAAAAAAGCCTACACTATGGAACGATCCTATCATATGAATGAGCCACAGGCGACAATTGAACTACACAACTACTGAAAACCTGAAATGTGTCTCACGTATTCTACTATCTATGAAAGCGTCATTCATTTGACTTTATTTCTATGTACATTTCTAATACGATAAGACTTTTATATAAGAGAGGAATTTCAATTAGTTTTAAGAGGTAGCGTCAGAAATAAAATACTTAAAAAATCAACGAGATCTTTAATATTTAATAAACTATTCTTATTTTTTTATGTTTGCAGATCAAATCTATAGATAAATAACTTACCTACTTGCTGTTGAAACAGTTGTTATATTATGTTTAAGTTCATAGATAGACATAAAATCCAATTTTAAGCACTTTTTTATCATTAACCACAAGATTTGATTGCTAAAGGTGTATTTTAGTTAAATAAACATATAATTTTCTAGTTAAACATAATTTTTAATAATTATTGATAGCAAAAATAGTTACAGCCTGTTTTCCATACATCTATTAAAATATAAATATAAATTTATTGTTTTATTTACAAAACTATTATATTTTGTACAGTTCGCTCAACTCTCAGTGTTACCAGATGGAATAATAATATTTTATATAATTATTTTACTACAATTAATAAATATCCAAAGTCTCGAAATGGGTATTTTAATGATAATAATATTAATATAATTTTTATCATCGGTTTTCAAAGTGGATGCATTAGCATTATT
>JAGTTH010003392.1:0-36881 GCA_022606485.1 Agraylea sexmaculata
CTGAGGCTTTTATTAAATCAGGCAGAGCCTCTCTGTCGGTGAAAAATAAACAATATATATTTATAATTATTATATTCAACGTCAACTTAATCATGTTTGTTATAATGGTATATATAATACATAAGATTTATAATCAATCAACATGGATCTTTATAAATAGTATAAAATTGTCAATATGTTTTTATTTGTACCGTCTAATTCATAATAATTTGTGATTATTTGTGGCTGAGTGGGAAAAGCGTGCTCACAGAGAGAAAAGTAAGTACAAAGGAGAAGTGGTCTAGTGGTAAACGGCAAAGTCTTAGAGATATAGGGAATAGAAGTGTATTGCTAAAAGTCGAATGTTTATTTTGGCGTCCAGTTTTCCTTTTGAGGTTTATTGTGGTGCAGTCAGGTCGTCGCTTTGGGCTTATTGGCTTTGTTTCCGTTGTGATCTGTTGCCCACTTCTATTGCTTCACTTGCATTATATTCACAAAATTTCAATATTATCGCTTTAATAATTCAATTTCTTCTTTATATTGTATACGCTTGGAATATCATATATATATATATATATATATATATATATATATATATATATATATATATATATATATATATATATATATATCACATTCGCTACCGAACGCTTGAAGGGTGCAGACCTCTTTCGCAGCTATTCTACTTTCTAAATTGTGAAGTGTTTACCCAACGTGCACACTCATTCCCGAGTTATTTCGAAAGCGAAATTCCCGACATCAATCAACAAAAATCAGGTTGTACCGGTTTATTTTTCAATTTCTTATCTATCACTCCGTATAATTACAATGTCTCCGTCTACTTCAGTATCTCAAACATCAATTGATGGATTCTTCCAACCCAAAAATCCTGCCAAACGTCCTAGAGCCGTTACCCCAAATACAACTACTATCCCATCCAATAACAGATTCGCGTCTCTTAACGAAATAAAATTGTCGTCTCCCAAATCAAAGAGCATTATTCCTCCCATTTTTCTAAAAGCTTCAACCCATTCGGATAACATCACTCTCATAAAAAATTCACTAAGTCCGATTTTAACCTTAACTATAAAGGAAACAACCAGGTTCGCATTCAGACTCGCAACTTGGAAGATTTCAACACGTTAAAGGCTGGGCTTAAATCCCTCGAGAAAGAATATCATACTTTTACCATAAAAGATGAAAAGCCAAAAAATGCGTCATCAAAGGCCTTCCTCTCATTTCAACGGATGAAATCAGAGAGGAAATCAGTAAACTTAATTTCACTCTTCTTAACATTTTTCAAATGAAGGGAAAAAACGGACAGCCCTCTAGAAATCCTCTTTACCTCATACATCTTGATCCGAGTACTGATATGAATATGTTCAAAAAAATTCAATTCCTTTGCCATTGCAAAATAAGCATAGAAAAGTACACCAATAATCAAAACACCACGCAATGTTTTAGGTGCCCAGAATTCTCGCATGCAGCAGCCAACTGCAACAAGCCACACAAATGTGTAAAATGTGGAGGAGATCATTCAACGGCGTCATGCATGAAGACGCCGGACACTCCAGCCAAATGTTGTAATTGTGGCGGTGATCATACCGCCAACTACAGAGACTGCCCTAAACGCCTGAGATATCGCGAATTAAGGGCCGCCCCAAAGCCATCGACCGTACCGACGAAGCCAGTCATCCGATACTCTCTTGCGCCGCCACCGAATATCACGGGCGGTCGCTCCTGGTCACAGGTGACTCGTGGTCCAGGAGTTAACCCAGTCGTCGCATCGCCGATGATAATCCCCGCTGGAGGCCAGACCTGGTCTCAAATCACCCGAGGTACTCCCCCTGCCTCGGCTCCAAAGACGACCGATCCATCGCCGACTTACGAAGCCACGCCCACTAGTGCTGATATGCCGATAGGAGACCTGATGACTCTTGTATTGAAGGTTCAAGAGCTTCAGCGGAAGCTAAAGACATGTCAGACAAAGAATGAAAGGATATATCTCATCATGGAGCTCGCCGCATCGCTTGATAATGTCTAAGGTTAGTCACTGTTCTAATATTAAGATTGTTGCTTGGAATGCCCGGGGAATTTCAAATAAATTCGACGAAATGATTGACTTTATTTTAAGAGAAAGTGTTGACATTGCATTGATAAGTGAAACGTTTCTTAATACAAATATAATTCTGAGAAGACCAGGTTTTGTAATACTCCGCAACGATCGAGTTTGCAAAACAGGGGGTGGTGATTTAATCGTAATGAAAGACTCTATATGTCATTCGAAAGTTGTAATTCGTAATACTAACTCAATTGAAGCAATAGCAATTAGTGTATCTATTAATAATAAAACTCACATTATTGCCTCAGTTTATAAGCCACCCAAAATAGAAATTTGTCAAGATGATATCCACAAAATTATGTCTCTCGGTAAGGATGTTATAATTGCTGGTGATCTTAATTGTAAAAACACTTCTTGGCACTGTATTCGCGGAAATAAGGATGGCCGTTTACTAGAGAATATTGTGATAAAAAAGACTTTCGTATCCTTTTCCCCGAAAGTCCAACGCATTTTCCACCCAAAGGATATCCATCCATCCTTGATATTGCAGTGGTTAAGGGTTGTCCTTCTCTCACCGAAGTTGACGTAATACAGTCACTTTCCTCCGATCATCTCCCTATTGTATTTAACATCGGCGGAAATTAAAAAATCACCCAAAAAACCTTCTTTAGTTATGAGACGGCTAATTGGAACGCTTACAAAACTCATATTAACAATAACGTTACACTTAAATTCGACACTAACAACACATCTCACGTTGACAATGCAATCACTACACTCACAGATTCTATTAAGAACGCCGCCGCCTTATATATTCCTGTTAAAACCATTAACAATTCTTTTAAGAACAAACTTCCATCTGAAATTGTGGACTTAATTCATGTAAAAAATAGATTAATGAATCAGTGGCGAAAGAGAAGAAATTGTAAACTCAAATCTGTCATAAATGCGCTAATTTTAGAAATTAAACATAAAATTAAAATTCATAAAAATGAATCCTGGGAACAGAAGATAAGGTCTCTCAAAACGCAAAATAACTCACTTTGGCAGATGTGTAAGTCGATGACTAGAAAAACATCCTTTATCCCTCCGCTCTGGAGCGAAGACTATAATAAAATTATTTACAAGGCTCAGGAGAAAGTTGATCTCATCGCTGAAACATTCGTTAAAGCACACACATTGACACATAATGACACTACAGATAGTCTCACAGAACAAGCAGTTACTAAGTCAATTAGGAATCTTCACAACTATTCTGAATGTGAGATTGACGAGGTAACTCTTTCTGAAATCTCTGATATTATTCAAAACACAAAACATAAAAAATCACCAGGACACGACAACATTAACAACACTCTTATTAAACACTTACCACAAAAGGCTCTTGATTGTTTTGTTAAAATATTTAACTCGTGTCTTATTCTTGGATATTTTCCAGATAATTGGAAAGCAGCTAAAGTAGTCCCTATATTTAAACCTGGTAAAGACAAATCCCTTCCCAGTAGCTATCGTCCTATCAGTCTCCTCCCCTGCATGAGTAAAATCTTAGAGAAAGTCATATTAACCCGCCTGCGAAAAACTCTGGATTGCGTCATTCCTAATGAACAATTCGGATTTAGACCAGGCCATTGTACCACTTCACAACTAACAAGAATCTCACAGCATGTTAGAGGAAATTTTAATAATAAAAAAAGTACGGGAATGATTTTCCTGGACTTTGCCAAAGCTTTTGATGTAGTCTGGTTTGATGGTATCATTCACAAACTAATTAACACTAACACTCCACCATATCTCACCAAAGTTATTCAATCTTATCTTACTAACAGAAAATTCTCAGTAGATATTAACAATGTTAAATCTGTACAGCATCAAATCCTTGCGGGAGTTCCGCAAGGAAGTATTATCGCTCCTTATCTTTTCAATCTCTTCATCCATGACATCCCTATTCCTCGTAATTGCTCCTTAGCTCTTAACGCGGATGACACCACCATATTCACATCATCTTACAGATTAGACACAATTCGTAGACGCCTCCAAGCATCTGTAGACCTACTAACACAGTATTACTCTCGCTAGAAATTAAAACTCAACGAGAGTAAAACTGAAGCAATAATATTTACTAACAAAAGAAAGCGATCCCACATCCCCCCTCTTAATATCAATAACGAACAAAGTCCTTGGCTCAAAGAAGTCAAGTATTTGGGAGTTATCTTAGACTCCAAGTTGAACTGGTCCAAGCATGTAAAATATGCTGTGGACAAGAGCAGCCTGGCTATTAACACCTTATATCCACTTATTAACAGGCGTAGTCAGCTGTCACCCAAGAATAAGCTACTTCTTTATAAATCAACTATCAGACCGATTCTCTTGTACGGATGCCCAGCTTGGTCTACTGCGGCAAAAAGTCATATTAATAAAATTCAAATTGTCCAAAACAAGTGTCTTAAGATGGCCTTAGATCTTGAACCTGGCACATTTCTTAAAGAAGTCCGCGAAAATATTAAGTTAAAAATGATCAAAGCAAATATCGCAGATTTGAGTAAAAACATTACACTAAACTTCCCGACTAACCCAATCATAACACATGTAAATAAAACCAAATATATCTCGAGGAAACGTAAGTTCATTTAACCAATGAACTTTCAAAACTGATATTATTTTTAAAAATAAAATAAAATTTCCAATAATCCACTCAACTCAAATTTGGTTTTACCCAAACAAATTGTTATATAGTTTTTAAGCATTATATATTTTGTAACTGTTTTGTTAATATTGCTTTTATCGTTGTTATTATTTATTAATCTTCAAATTTGTAAATGGGTTTTATTTTTTTCCCATTCTTTCTATAATTAAATACTATTACTCATGTCAAATTTAAATAAAACATTCTCATGTTAGTTATAGGTAAAAAGATGTAAACACTCTGTACACCTAAGTCTATTTCCAAAGATGTATTGTTCTATCAATCAATGTAAAAACTTATGTTAATAAAGAAATTGTAATAATAATATATATATATATATATATATATATATATATATATAGTATATATATATATATATATATATATATATATATATATATATATATATATATATATATATATATATATATATATATATATATATATATATATATATATATATATATATATGGTTGAAAAGCAATGTTATTTTTTTATTTAGTTATATATACATATTATATTATTGTATCATTCTGCAGTACCACTAGAGCATTACAGGAGATCCCAAGTCGCAGTTAGGATAATAATCGAAGCACTCATCAGCTTATTATCATTGACTATCATAATAGCTCAGGGGATAAGACGCGTGGCTAAAAAAATTTGGTTATGGGTTCAAATAAAAAATGAATTGATTTGATTTGATTATGACCGATTGATCGTCTTGATCCAGGTTTGCTCTTATTTCCTGTAATGTAAGATAAATACTGATTATTAAGTCTGTGAACTGTGTAACTAATAATAGTTAAGATCACCGACAGACAATTAACACGTTGTTGCTTATAAAAAAACCTCTCAAAAACAGTTCCTCGGGGCGTAAAATAAATATATTTCATCATTAATGCGACTTGACACGAAGAAATAGTAGCTTAAAATAATAACGGGTGGGGCAAAAGTGCCACATCATTTTGAGCGCGACATCGTGGTTATGTAACGTTTAGATCATTTTCGCTCTAAGAATTGTTTTCTGTAGACATTTTCGCTGTGTGCTAATAATGGAACAATTATTTTCAATATTATATAAACGTCTATACAATACAACACAGTGCTAAAAAGAAACTGATCTAAACGTCAAATAACCAAGGTGGCGTGAAGTCAAAATAGTTGCCCCAATCGTTATATTATATATTATATATTGCAAGTATTAAAATTTATTCATATTTCAAATGAGAAGCCTTCATATTAAATCTTCATCCAAAAAATTAAAATAATAACTCATAAAATATACAAATACCTTCTGTTATTTCAACATGAAATTTAATATTCAGTAAATTTACCCTTTCCAGTCAGTACAAATCACCCATTTGTAGTCCATGTATCATGTTTCTATCCTATTAATCCCCTTGCTTAAATAATAATGACATAGAGTATTTTTGAATGTGTTTTTTCGTACTATCGAAATAGTAAAATATTATTTGCAAACGTTTGTCAAAGGGAGGATTTTTTAAACTGTCTGTTAAAATGCCTTTATAACGAGAAAGGTGAAATATTAAAAGCGACAAATTCGTTATCGCATTTCGTGCACAATATGCAAAGCTTGTGCAGTAAAATACAACCAGTTACAGAACAAAAATTTTAGAGAATAAAATATTTGTATTTAGTCAACCAATTATACATATTTTCATGGTTGGCATTTTAAAACATTTGAATCTTAATTTTTGTAACGAAGGGCGTCAAACTTTACGATCACTTCGTATTAAAACTTTGTCACGCGATCATCAGCTACTAAATTTAATTTCATTATTAAATACATGATAACGACATAATGGCCTTCTATTTAATTCACCCCTAACACGTTATCCCCACAAAAGAGAATCTTGCTTTCGATTTGTATAATCATATTCGCTTTTTATAGACTTAGGTTTAATGAGATTTTGATTGAGTTTATTATATTTTTTTGTATGTAGTGCCGATGGGAAGTCTAAAACCTGCATGGTTTCAGAACATTAACTTTCGAACTATTGAAGTAGGCACGTGTATTCGGGTGGGTCACTTCAAAACTCGGTTCATTACCTACAATACGGATCTTTATTATGTTCATATTAAACCACCGTAAGTGGGTAGTTTATTTTTGCCCTGTTTTCAACTCTAAACAAAGTTTTATAGTGCCCGAGAATTCATTCTGACCTTTTAGAAATAAACTAGTGTTGGCGGAATTCTTTGTAGCATAGTTTCATAGAGTGACTTAATAAAGATTACATTCACATAGAATAATTAATTTAAAATAATTTCAATAATCTTGCTAAAATTTGCAATTAGGCTTCGTTTTTTATTTCAATTTTTTTATGTATAAAGATGTAGACAAACAGACTTACTGTAAAAGTGCACCCCTGTGAGGACAAAGTAAACACTCACAGGACAGTTAGCGGGTATTAACCGCTTGGCGCCCCAATTTTACATCCACCGCCCCTCACCCATGGGGTGCAACAGCTTCTCCCTAGAAATATGTAAATAATTTTATCATAACTCACCCCCTCGACCACTTCTTCCAAGCAAAATGATAGCTAAGAATGGATACAAGGGCGGAAAAACTTTTAACGTAAACGGACCCTGTTCATTTTAGACGGTTCTTCAAATTGCCGCCCGCTGATGAAAGATGGCCAAAATGAGAGAGATCCTGTTCTAAGGTTGCGTTTTTATGGGTGTCATTATATTTCAGAATTGGGAAGAGCGTAGCAAATTTTAGTTTATGTGCACGAAGCGTTCATTACAGTTGCCAGTCATTATTATAATAAACAAAGAGACATTATTTTAGGACGCATAGACAAAAATATCCAAAGCAATTTGAAATTATTAATAATATTAATTTTCATCTTTTAACATTTTTGTTCAGAGTGGATGCAATAAGATGTTGGATAATTATTTATATTATTAAATATTTTTTGGTCTTGAAATTTTTTTCCACCACTGTACGATATTATCTGAGGTACGGAAAAGTTTTAATTCTCCTTGGATTGTTTACGCCGTTGATTATACGAGCATGTCGAAAAGTAGGCGCCCCTTCTAAACTTTTCTTTGCCGATTGTGTTCAAGTTGAGTGAGATATTTTTTTCGTATCAGTGGCGTAGCGCTCGTAGCGGCGTAGCATCAGAATGGCGTATAACAGCGATACTACCAGCGGCGCCGAAGATCTTCTTATGGTGGCGCCACAAATCTAATGGCATTTTTCTCCCTCGTCCTCGATTTACTCCGAGCCGAAATTATCACCACATTTTACTAGCAAAAATGATGAGGCGTCTACTTTACATACGTGCAAATGACCACCCCGCCTCCAAATACTTGTTTTGATTGAATTATAAAAAATACGAATAAACACATAGATCTCTCTCATTTCAGAATAAACAAAATAATTATAATAAGAATAATTAATAAAATATGATATTCAAATTATGTAAATTCAAATGTACGATTGTAAATGACAAATACGTTAAGTTTGACAATATGTCTTGGTGAGAAACTTGTCCAATAAGTCAACCAACCAACCATCAATCAATTCAACGCCTGCAGAACCTCCACGGTTATTATAATGTCAAACATTTATAACATTCACCGCTACATATTGAAGGTCTTTCATTTAACAAGCAACTGTGCTTCATGAATTTATCAAACAGATACAACTTTCAATCGAGTCCCTTGTAATATGAATATTTAATTCCTTTGCGCATTAAGTCACGAGGAAATGCGTTTCCCGCTGAAATAATTTATGTTTTGTTTGGCTAGGGAAGCTTATTATGCAAATCGATTAATTTTAAAATTAATGTCGGTGCTCGTGAATATTATTATAAGGATGAGTACCTGAATTCTCTCGGGCCTCTGTCTTTCTCTCTACCTGTCTCACAGTCTCTATTTCGGTCTATTCAATTAATTTTCCAATATTTTGGCGGGGCTTGATTAATTAAAATTCAATTTGCAGGCAGGTCACCGACGGTGCTAGGAAATTAGGAAAAATGGGGAGTCGCCTCGGACCAGACGTGTATTCTTCGAAAAGACAAATCGGTATCAATACTGGCCCTAATGAAGATCAATGCTTCACTATCGAACGGCTTTTCCAACCACTTTTACTCCTATTTTCTCCATGCAATGTGTGTAACTATCCAATATTTACTAAATAAACATTACGTTGGAGTCTTATCTCTCAAATAATTAACTAACGGAACAATTTGTACAGTTACAATTGTTTTCTTTATTATTTTAACCAAGCTTCTTCCCTAGTTAAAATTTTCGTACTATATTTTAGGTGTTTTTTTTATATTACAATCCCCTTTCCACATCAATTTAAGCAACATTTATATGTGAATAAATTTATTATTTGATTTTTTTTTAAATTTATTCAATCAGCGTAATAGCTAAATATATAGTGCGAGTAGCTACAAACAATAATTCAAAACCTCTCAAGTCAATAAAACACAAATCTATCATCTTCGTCCAGTTTTATTCTGATTTACTAAATATATGGTAAATAATGAGGCGATGAAGTTCTGCAGAGCCGCTCTGTCGGTTTCCTGTGTAACTAGTAATACTCAGGATTACCTACAGATATACAAATTTGAAAAAAATATCAATAAACACGTTATTGTATCTAACTGTAAAAGCCTTTTTAAAATGCCCTTAGGTACTTTTAAATTTAAATAAAAAAACATTGAATAATAAATCCTGATCATTCGAAATGATGTTACATTCACTAATAAGAAGAAGTTTAAAAAATCATTAAAGACAAAACTGTGTTATTGTATTATTATTAAAATTGTATTCTGAATACGAATGAGCAATTTATCTTGTTGATTAATTGGTCTTTAATTTCATTTTTGTAATAGTAGGTTAGAATATAACAAGAGTGTGTTTAAATACATAATATACGATGTTAATAACATCAAACGGGGGTAAAATATAATATAATACAAAATTAATATATGGATGTGTGTATTTTTGTTAATTTAGCCTTGGGCCTTTATTTTAGACGCGTGCTAGATTTTTTTGTGGTGTATTATTTAAGTTTATGTTGGGAAAAGTGCATAAAAGCTCGGAGGCTTGCCCAAAAATTAGACATGCTCGCTTCCTGTGTGCCTTTCTCTTCTCTTTTTCATATCTTCATCATTTCTTGTTATTGGTACGAGGAGCCGAGCAAACTCTTCTTTAATAAAACCCTAATGTTTTTATACACAACAAGCAAATTTAAGAACAACACAAAAACACTGCCCCGATAATACCACACTTTTATATTAAAAAAAAACGAAGCGAAATTTCATGCTTCACAACAAAGGGGATGTTTTATGAATGGAGATATTAATAAACAATTATATTAGTATTTATAAAATAGGGTATTATTTAACTGAATGAATTTATATATTTAATATCGAAGGTATACTGCTCAAATGCACTAATTTTGACGATTTTGAGTTTGGGATGCATTTGTATTTGTTTTTTATTAATTGAGCCAAAACGCACTTAGTCATATCATCAATATTTCGGGATACAAAAATTAACAAGTCAAAGTTACATTTTTAGTTTCTGTTAGTTAATTAGTTTTGGTAGTTAAAATAGAGGTATATTTTATAATTGTGTTATATTTGGAATGATAAAATAAGTCATTGACGTTATTAATAAACCACATTATTTACAATGTATATAATAAATTTATAGTTCCGTTAAGCTTTCTTTTGAATTCTCCATAATCTCAAAACTATGAAATATGACTTATATATTACAATTTATTTATTATGTATAAGTTTTTACAATGATTAATACAACAATACATATAGAAATAATCTTAAGTGTACCAATCTTAGTTTATAAATCTTTTTACCTATAACTAACATGATAATCTTTTATTTAAATTTGACATGAATAATGTTATTAAATAATAGAATGAATTGAAAAAAATAAAAACCCATTTACAAATATGAAGATTAATAAATAATAACAACAATAAAAGCAATATTATCAAAACAATTATAAAATATAATGCTTAAAAACTATAATAAATAACAGTTTGTTTGGGAAAAACCAAATTTGAGTTGAGTGGATTATTAGAAATTAATACTTTTTTTAAAAATAATATCCGTTTTGGAAGTCCATTGGTAAAATGAACTTATTTTATGCATATTAAGTGTTTTGTTTGCATGTCTTATTAGATATGTTAGTGTATTGAAATATGACTTGTCAGTATACCCTTGATTTCTATCTGCATCCAGAACTCGATCTTAACAAGAATAGAAGTACAAGAAAATTATGTAAATATAATATATATTAATGTTGCTAATAATATATATTAATTGCATAAGATATTGAGATCTATTTTTGTAATGTGTACAGATTATTATTTAAATAATATTGCTAAAGGCAGATGAAGAGTGAGATTATTTTTCCGGTGTGAGATTAAAAATATCTGAAATATCAGCTTGCAAACGAAGAGGAATTTCAACCCTCAAAAAAATGCGATTCAGTAAAATTTGAGGTCGTTCAGACGAGTCGTGTTTCAGATAATTATCATAGAAAAAATCAGAACACAAAAAGCATTTGGGATGGTCTTATTTTTCCCTTTCGAGTCGGCTGAAAAAATATATTTAAAAAATAGCAGTGGCCAGTGGGCGGAGTCAGTTCCGTTTCAGCAGGAAGTGAGTAATGTTCTGCGGTGACATCTATGTTAACTACGTTTAATATTTTATTTTTAATTTGGGGGGAGCTAAGGGAATATTAAATTTTCAGGATGAAGGTTTGTGCGGGTGAAAAACGTACGGCTGCCATACGTGGTCCGAATAATTAATACTAGCATTTTGCTTCATTTGCTACAGGCCTTAATTACAACCAAGATCGCATATTGTTGCCCTCGGTGGCATATTTCACCCACATTCCTTTTACTTATATTTATTACAGACAAAAATTTCCCTAGTTAAATCTGCTAGAGAAAAAATACGCAGATATAGATGTATCTCTATGCATTCTTAATACCCATGAATAAAAATGAGAGAACTTATTACACAGAGACTAGTAACTTTTTGCTTATGTCAAAGTCATTTTTGAAAATATGTATAATTTAGGTATAAACTTCTTAACTATTACTAGTTACACGGGTCACTGATTTAATTGTCGGCTAAGTATTGAACTTATAATCCAGGATAACAGAGTAAACCTGGATCAAAACTATCAATCGGGTTTATATAAAAATTATTCTCGATCAGTCGCAATACCGATCAAATATATATTTTTTTATTTTAGTAGGATTTGAACCCATAACCACAGTATTTGTAACCACACATATTATCTCCTGAGCTATTATTTTGTTTATTTTGTTGTGAATTTCCATATAAACCTTGTGATATAGAAAGGTTGTGTAATTCAGATTGTAGTCCCATTTACAACCGTTATATATATAACTAAATGATGTAAGAATCAAATTCATTTACTTTTGTGTATAAATTTGGAAAAATATGGGTAGCTTATTCACATTTATAAAAAATGCTACGTTTATCGTAATTTGAATTTTTATTTAAATGAATCCTACTTTAGAGTCAATAATGTGAATCATTATGCCATCAAGAGATTTCCTTCTTCAAATACTGTTGACTTCTAATAAAATCAGATCAAATTTTTTATATTTATTCTTAATACAAACATTGTAAATATGTAATGTCCGCAATGCTAAAATGAATATTTTATCACAAACGGCAACATCACAGCAAAATAAAAAGGAGCCGAATAGGTACAGTACTTTCCACTTTATAACGTTTTAATTACGTTAAAGCCTTCTGTTTTTTGTTGGAACGGTCATTATAACTGTGTTTTTTTAGCTGTTTTGTAGATGAGCCACTTAAAGTTAATTGAAAGTATCTGTTTTAAAATATTCAGACACAGTTAAAAGGCTAAATTAGACAAATTGCCTCGTCCAACTTGACACAGTCGTTTCTCTTCTTCTTTTTTTAACTACCACTCGCCGACAAAAACTTCGACCGGAATTAGAAGGAGAAAAATTATAAAGTTTTCTCTAGGAATAATTCGATTTAAATAAGGCTTTCGTTGCTTTTGAGCCGTTTGTGTCCTTTTAGTCGCATGTCTGCGCGTGAAATCGCCCTTGTCTTCAACAAACTTTGAGCCTTTGTAGATTTTCTCAAATAAAAGGAATAATTAGTTCGGTTTGGCCAGATTAAAAGGTCATATTTATTGTAAATAACCTACTTGTATATGGGTTTATTTAATAAAATAAATGTAAAATTTCTTATTATAAGTACGCTCACGAATACTGTATAGAAAACTCTTTTGATTGTTTTACAACAGTAAACTAGGAAAGTGTATTAAACACTTTAGAAATACATCTCTTTCTTAGTTGGATCTTTGAGAACAACACCTTGGAGTTTTTGTGGTCTTACCGTTGCAAATTTAATATTCTTTACAAAGTTTTCATCCCGGCCATTTCCTTATTGTTCTCATTAAAAAGCACAGTACTTTTGATATAGGTAGATATAATGTTTTTTTCGGGGTATTCCATACCTAGAGAATACTTAAATGAAATTATAATGTATGTGTATATATTAAATAAGCTTGGAGAAAAAAGCAAAAGTAGACCATTCAAATGTACTTATATGATAATATAATTTTTTCACAAACGGCGGCATGTTTTAATTTACATCTCAAAAGTGGTGTGGTGACAATGTATAAAAAATATGAACAACATTGTGTTGGTAATAAGATATTTTGTTGAGTTGGTGTTTATCATGCAGCTCAGATAAATTGCAACACGAGGCACTCGCTAAATTAACCACCTTATTAAACGATGTTACCTTTGTCTTTTCACCCTCCACCCCCTCGACAATACTATATAACACTCCCCAACAATGCTCAAAACAAAACCTCTCATCACAAGGACCCATCCTGTCTTACTCATTTATATTCTTTGTGGAGATTTCTTCACAAAAATTCGGCGGAAATATAATTTACCTGATTGTAGTAATTTTAATAATAAATTGAATCGTGAAATCTCGTTACATTGAATAGTAGCTAGTAAATTCCAACAATATGTCTCCCCCCTTTTCACGTTAAAGTTGTTTGTATTTTCAGTGCATTCGTGAAAATTCACAACACTGTTATAATATGTTATGTGTCTCCTGAAAAACCTGCGAAATTGCCACAATAACAATAATGATGAAATTTTTATTGAGTCACCGCTGTTTGTCCTTGTTTACTCGAAAAACTATATTATGACAGGAGATAAAAATAGTTTGAAACTACCTTCAATAACTCTTTCATACAAGTTAGTTTAAAATATTGTGTTACAAAATGATTCATAAAAATTACTTCGGCCTTAAAGCAAACCACAACTTTACTCAATAATTGTTATAATCTGTTGGTCTCTTTAAATAAGGGAATTATTATTCCAAGTGTCATGATAATAAAATACAATAAGCCCAACGAAGCATGACCTTTGGTTGAATAATGAGTTGTTTGATTTATATTTCCAGCAGGTAATTGTTCAGCGATATATGCCTAAGCGGAGGTAGATAATATTATAAAAAATGTATTTAACCTCAAACAATTCTATAAATACCCACTGAGATAATACTGAGCCATAAATCCGAAACTTAAACAAAGGAATTCTAAATTTGGACTTATATTTATTCAAAATTATCATGTTTGTCATCGGGTTGGCGCTTTTGTAGGGAAATCGGTGAAATGTCTAATGAATATCCGAATCGAGCAAAAAGCTATCACATTTCAGCTTCTTCGTGAACATAATTTCATCGGAAAAGCGACGGATGGACACCTAAAAGTTTAATTAGACCCGACTCTCTATCTACCTAACAGTGTAGTACTACTTTCAGGACAACGTTGGGGAATCACTACTCTATCTATATATACATATACAGGGTGTTCAGGAACATGTTTGCAGGTGTCACTGTAACCTGCCATAGTGAGGGTCACACTATATTCTCTAAGGAACAAAGCCTTCGAAACTATTGAAATATTAACCCACTCACTACTAATAATAGTGAACTACCTGTTTGACTTCATACCTGTTATTCATAATGTGGATAATTTATTTAATTGAGGTATATTATACAGAGAGAAATTGTGTCTATATAACTAAAATAGACATCATATTTGATATATATGTATGTATATATATGAAAAAGGATTTATTTTTCTCAAAAGGCACTTATTTCAAGTAAACAGCATAATCGCTCAGCGGAAAAGACGCTTGACTACAAACTTTTATTAGGGGTTCAAATCCCATTCAAGTAAAAAAAGTTTTGAAATCTGGAATAATATTAATAAAATCCCAATCTATTGATTCGGGTGTACTTTGATTTCCTAAATTTTAAGGTAAATATTGAGGCGATTATTAAGTCAGTGACCTGTGTAACTAACAATTAATAGTTAAGATCAACAATAAATTAAAACATTGTCGTGTTTAAAAAACAAAATATGTATAAAAACCACCCCAAAAATATATAAAACATAAATGCTTCTTCACTTTTCTTGATTATTATTTTACAAAGATATTTATATATATATATATATATATATATATATATATATATATATATATATATATATATATATATATATTATATATATATTTGACTAGAGTTTAGATTGATGAATGAATCTATTATCATACTATGGGATGTGTATGTATGATAAATGTAATGATTTATGCAAATTGTAAATATTTTTCAAGCTTCACTTCTGTAGGGTTGGATCGCTTAAAAAGTGCGCAGTTTGACTAATTGGATAAGTTAAGGCTTCAAATATAAATATACATTTCCACTAATGCCAAACTTTTCACTCTCTCTCTCAAAATGTACATATATAAGGAAGCCACTAATGGAGAGGCTAAAACACATAAACTACAAATTGAATAACGTGTGATGATATATTTTGTATGTAATGTATTAAAAGAACGCGTTGTTATTTCCTTTCGTGTTTGTTTTATTAAATAGAAAGCTTTTGGCATCATCTCCATATTTCTTAAGTGCGTAGTAACCGAAGATACATTTATGAAACTTTATACAGAAGTTTCGAGGTAAAGAGGACAAAATGTGAGACTCGCTGCTAATTTTCAAAGTCGCTCATAAATGTCATTTATTCTATTAAATAATAATTTCATATAAATTAAATATGTATTAATAAATTTCTCTGACGCGGAAAAAATATTTTTATTCCTTCAAATGAAGATTGTTACTTTTATTTAATTTATGTATATAAATTACTAATTTATGGTCGTTAAAGTAATGAGAGTGAGACAGTTCTACCTATAGATATAAACATTAGATATCGCATTTCATATAAATAATTCGTGTAATTTTGTTTATCCCTTGTATTGTTGAACTCTTCTCTCCTATTTGATAAAAGGCATAAGTGTGTCTATCTCACTCAACACATTTCTAGTTACTCCTGAGAGTGGTTGTGACAATACTTTGGCGGGTGCTCTCATGCATTTATAATTATTAAAACGCAATGAGATTTTAAACATGTTAAAGAAGTATTCAGCGGTAAAAACTTAGCCTAGATGTATTTGAGTGTATGTTTGAGTCCATATGACATGTAGTAACAATGCATTTACCCATTTTACTGTGAAATATAACTGAAGATATGAAGAGAGATGTTTACAGTACAATTTTTGCCAGGTAACTCATGTTTTTGGCCACTTGATCCACTTGAACTAATCATGCATATACCCACTCATGCGATATCTTATGTTTATATCTATGGTTCTAGCATTTTTTGTCAATATCTATGTCATATATTACTGAGAGAACCTTATTCAAAACAAACTATGTTATTTATATGAAGCAACATTTTTTTAATTATTAGTATGTACTTCCTAAAATGAGAAAAAAAATACTCAACTCTTTTATTAAGATCGCCAATTCTTCGCCCATTAAATAATTTCAATTTAATTCAAACAAAGTTGTCTATTTGAAGTAGAAGTGCAGATGTCGAAGTGCGGAGAAATAACCATTGTTTTATCATACTCGAGGCACATTTAATACAATTTGCTTGTAAAAGTTGGCGAATGTTGAGTTAAAAGTTGACACCGCACAAGAACAGACAATGAAGTCAAAGAAAGACGGATTTTGTCATATAATTCTACTATGTGGATGCACCTTTGTTCTATCTGCTTTAAAGATAACACATTTAGTAAATTAAGATCTAATGAAATTGTGTTTCCAAACATGCTGTGAAAGCAAACAATCAGTTTGTACTCGTACTTTGAAAACTAGTAAACAGTGGTAATTCCAAACACATGTTTATACTATGGAAAATATTGATTATTCTTAATGAAATGTATACAAGATTACACAATATTTGTACATAACAATCATTAAAATGTAATTTGTGTTTTTTTTATTAATATGTATTTATTATCATTATTGGTTAAAAAAAACCTATCAATTCAATCTTTTATATATTAAGAGTTTATACAATCCCCAATTCAATATCAACTTCTTTGTAATTTCCATTTTCATAAAGGCTCAACTGTATTTGATATGAAAATGAGAGAATGCTGATTATTGATGCATTTAGATATCAGGCAATTGATTGTCACAGGTAAATAAATAAATTGTGCAAATTTTATTTAATTAAGTGTTGCAGTTCAATGATATGATCATACCTATAAACATTTATATATACTATATAAGTGCACTTGATATAATAATAAAATTATTGTTTCTCGATTATTGAAATCAGACAGTCTTTTGTTTGTAGAGTATCTGTCAGAATCAAGGCCTGAAAAAAAACATTTGAATTTTTTACATCATATTTATATGGTATTATTAATTATTTTTACTTTGAATCGTCTGTGTTAATAATAAATATTATGAAAATATAATATAGATTAAAGAAAAAATGCAAATTATATTTTAAAAAATTCTAAAATAAATACTTATTCTCCTGTGATGTAATAAAGGTATTTTTTTTTAGATATGAGTGGTATTTTATAATAAAACTTCTTATAAACCTATATTGATATATTTTAAATTATATTTTTAAAATCAAATTTTATAAGTGGGTTTTTGTAATTTTAATCGTGTACTATTATTCAATTATTGTATTTTATTAAAAATAATGATTTATGATCCTTATGCTATGTGTAATAAATAAAAAGACCATATCTATAGGATAAATATTATTCCTTATAATTATTGTAGCACATTTTTTAAACCTATCTGATGTATATTTAATAAAGAAAGTATAAAACCAAATTGTTCTGCAATATGCCATTTTAGTCGTAACTATGTGTGAATAATGATTTTTGTATCCGTGGTTAGGTTAGGTTGTTCTTAAATATAATTAGTAAAATTTCTTCAATTAGATTAGTATCTGTAAGATGTGTAAAGCGGATAGGTTATCGTAGTGGGTATATTAGTAGGTTTTTTTTGTGAAAGGTGAGCCTAAAACTGTTTATACAAAATTTATTCATAAAATTACAGCAAAATCTGAAGGGGACTTGGGCATATTCTATGTGCTTTTTTACAGTGCGGACGTGTCAAAAATTCTACATTAATTCAAAGAAAGCCACTCGGCCAGACCGGACTGTGTAGATTTGCATGACAAAGAGTTGCCAGAATGCACCCAAATTACAGACCAGCTTTGAAATATAAGTCTCCTACACTTTTGAATACAATAATGAATGCCACCTAACTCTGTCTTTCTCCAAACACAACAGGGGATTCTATACCTAAGTGACTTTTCTATTAGCCATGAATCAAACAGGACGCATGCACTTAAATTAATTCAACGAGCCGATTTGTTGTGAATCAAAATAATAATTTTAAACAAAAGAAAAATGTATATAATACTTATAAGGCTTCTGACAGGCACACACGTAAAGCAAATACTTCTCCCTGAAAATGGAAACGTCTCGATGGAATTTACTGTCACAAACATTTTATGGAATCTTACATATTTTTGCTGATAATACCCACTCTTATTTAAGAAGTGACCTTTTGATCATATTCATATGAATGTCTTTGTCACAAAGAAGAAAGACGTGAAGGTTATATGAAATATGCCATCAAATATCTATTTACAAATCAAATAAATTATTTTAAAATTTTTACCAGCGTAATTGGTCAAGGGATGCATGGATATAGAAAATTTTATGAATGCTTTAAATTAAGATAGAATTTTTAAAAATAATAATAATATCAGTACTAGATAAAATAATGACGAATACTTTAATCGTTTACTTCAATCGACAAAGAAATGTATGTTTTTTTAATATATAAATGTAATTTTGTCTTAATATAACATACTTATATACATTTATGGAGTGGACTTAATAACTGAGAATATTTTAAGTTAAGGTTAGGTATCGCAAAAATATTAAAAAATCTAATTATGAAGTTAAAAATATTTAAATAATTACAATTCCAGATTAATATGACAAGCAACATGGTTACTAATCTGTTACAATAGTTAATTAATTTTATATTTAAAAATACATTTGTAATATTTTTTGATTTTATATCTCGCTTATTTTTTTTATTAAGACATTTACTTGTGCTTCTTTTAGAGCTGGTTTAGCTTCAATTAAATGATATGATGTGGTTGAATCGGTCGTAGTTGATGGTCATTTGTGAGAATAGTAAATAGAGTTGAAGTTCTACGTTTTGGTCTGTTTGGAAGTAATGCAGAAGTCGACTCTGGTTTAGTTAGTCTGAAATATAGAATGTGCATTTGGCAATAATAATATTGGTAATAATGATTACAATCCTTGGTACGTGATGCGGTATCGCAATCGTATTTGAGGTGGTTACCTGCTTATAAAACATCCAGGTTGGCCTCGTTTCTGTTACGTGCCCATTTTGCCAAATCACATCCACCTGCGCTACGGAGCCACCCTCTGAAATACATATGTTATATATATACATAAAATAACAACAATAAACCCAATGAAATGTAATTGTAGTATTGTGCATCGTATATTCTAAAATAATCAATATTAAAACATAAAACGAGTATTTTGTCTCTCAATCCTTAAAAATTATTTTAGGCGTAGAAAAAATCCCAAAAACAATTCTATTCGAATTCCGTTGGAACTCTGTCAAGTTTAATAATTTATTTTTCAGATTGCAATTAATAATTACAAATCATAATTCAGATGAGCTTGCTTATTTTACCAGAAAAAATTAAACCTACACGTAATACAAAATAAATTTTAATAACTCAATATCTTATTTGGATTATCACATTTTTTAATACTTTCAGATATCGTTTTTAAGAATGTGTACAAATATGTACTGAAGTGTTTAGAGTTTTTCTAGAACTTTACGGTAGAAAAATTATTATGATTTATCTAAAACTTATATGTTTTTAATCAGATTATGGTGGTATTAATTTACGAAGGAAGCTGTTGCTGATTATATTGTGACATAAGGTTTTATGAAATTCATGTACGTCTTGACCTGAAATAATATCTCTACGTTCACAATATACGATACGATATAAAATTACATAATAACGAGACCATAAATCAAGTGATTATATTTGTTAGTTAGATACATTTTTTTATCTCAACAAGACACACACTCATTTGATTTGAAATATTAACCAAAAGCTTGTGTACAGTCAGTGAGAGATGTATGTGAATGTCGGCGGATTCAATAAATCAGTGCGCAAGATTAATCGAGTATTTAAGGAGAGACGCGTATAATGAAATCGATTTTATCAACGATCACAAGTATGGCTAAGGGAAAAAAATAATTGAATAAATGATTGTACGTGAGAGGAACAAGCAATTATAGTCGAGGATGGTTGACACTACTCGTCCGTTAAGGAAATTGACATTGCAAAGGAGGCTTTTGTAGAGATGAGGGGGACTTCCAAGGGCCGATTTAATATCCTACAACCTCTTTTTTGCAAAGCGTAGACGTGAGAAAATTTTCGAGCCTTTCAGTGGATTCCCTTTAAAAAAGGTACATCCGATCTTGTAAGAAGAAGGTTCTCTTGTTTACTGTCGCCCGTTATGAAATGTAATTAGGGCGAGTTTAAATGCCGACAGCAAACCGCTACTTCGTGAAGAGATTTCCCGATCCACAAACTAGATTAGAATAATGCAAAAATTTCATCCCTGTAAAATATTGATTCATTAGAAATGCATTGGTTTTTATAAGATTTTTAATTGAAATTTTCCCTTTGAATATTTTTATTTATCATGTTGATTAGATCATTTGTATGCAGAGAAGCGATTTAAGAAAAATGAGTGACAGTTTTCAATGTAGAGGTATCTTTGAATTTTTTTTCAGCAGATTTTATCCAAATATTTTTTTTATTTGACTATTGTTCACTTATCATATTTTATGTATAAAAATAATACTAATTGGTTCAATAAAAATAATAAAAGAAGCTCAGAGTTCAGGCAAAAAGGACCGTGGCTATTTTGTGGTCATGGGTTCAAATCCTGCTAAAATAAATTTAAAAAAATATATTTATTCGATTATTACGATTGGGAGATCCCGGTCGATCATCTTGGTCCAGGTTAACTCTGATTTCTTGGATTATAAGGTTAAAACTGAGTGGATTATTAGGTCATTAGTAAAAATTATGATCGCCGACAGATAAAATATTATTTTTTGTTATAACTAACTGTTAATAAAGTGATTATTTTTTATTTGAAAATATAACTTAAATTGTATTTCACTAGCAAATGTCACGCGAATTAATAATTTAGACATATTTGCGTAATGACTTTCAAATGTCGCTCACAATTAATTGGCACATTTCAAAGTGTTAATTTATAAAATAATACCAGTGTTCAAGTTTAAATTACCCAATATTATATTTATTATTTGGTTGTGTGAAAAATACGTAATTGAATTTGATAAACATTTAATATTAACGTTTGTTTTATATAATAATTTTATATATATAATTTTTACAGAAAGAGTCAGTTTTATCAGTATGATTAAAAGGGGAATCTTGTAGTGTATTTTCCATTTCCGATGTAAAGAGTCGCAAAGGCAAATGCCGATAATCTGCATGTCCTTCCATATAAAGTCGGGTGTGTCTGTGAATGTGTTAAATGTACAAATGGACTTTAATGTCTTTACAGTCACGTTGGCCAATTATAAAAATGGAAACTCCATTAGCACATAGATGTCCTAGAAATAGTAAGTAAGTAGAGTCTGTATAAAATTTTAAATAAATCATCTTTGAGTAGAAACTGCTCTTATCGAACTAGGTTCTCCATATAATATACCAAAAATAATTTATTTTTCATTTACTAAGTAAGAAAATTATTCAAATATGAATACCTATCTACCAGATCTTTCAACCGTAGATCTAATCAAGGTTTTGGATTTTAAAGGGGTTCGAATGATAAACGCATTTATATAATATTTTGGAATATTAACCTAATTAATATAGCCACCGTTATATATGGAGGTAATATTTTATATTCCAAAATCACCTTTAACCATATTTTTTCCTACCACAAGCTCACGCTGATATACTATATATTTTTTGTGTTTTTTTTTGCTATTTTTTAAGACCTTTTAAGTATTTGAAAAGCCTTAAAGAGGCGATAATAAAAAAGTATTCTTATAATTTCAGATGAAAATGAATATTTTTTTATTGTCAGCAAATAATTAAAAAGATTATTCTTTAAAATTTACATAAAACATTACATCTTGTCTCTTCTAAAGATGTTGCGTTAATGATTCAATTTAAATATATTATGGTTATTTTAATCGGTTTTATGCTTAGGTATTGAGTCTTTGTATGACGGTTCAATGCATCGGTGGCTTACACGCAGCTTTTATCGATTTTGGTTAGGGGGACATTTTTAATTATATATATCGCCCACTTTAAACAACCCAAGGGTGCAGTTAAACCGGAAATAGTCGTCAACAATAGTACGCGCCCACTCAATTATTTACATACAAATTGTACTGGACCCCTGCCAAACCGCACAGATGCATGGTTAATTCCGCTTGTGTAAAAATGTTATACGGTATTTTTGTGGTTGGCTATAATCGTTATTGTAGAATTTTTCTGATGGTATATTATTATACACGTGCATTATGTTATTAACCGAGCGTAGCTGCTACGATACTACGGCGCCTACGCGATAACTACTGATTCTACATCGTAGCTGCATTGAAATTAAGAAAATACACACACATAGAATAGTATCTAAACTACAAATAATTAAAACTATAATTCCAATTTATAAAAATGTCATTTGACTGTACAAGTTTCCATTAAATAAATCATAAAAAGTACAAGTAGAAATTTATATAATGTGGGTATATTTATGGAAGATGTCTTATAAATACATATAGAATTCACAGAAAACGTCATATGTACTATTTTTACTTAATAATATTTGTTTTCTTTTTTAATATTTATATTGGTAAGGATGTCATTCAATTTGCCCACCAAACATCCTACCCAATATTTATTATCACTTAGCTCTTTTATTTTTTTTATTATGATATACAATTTAGTAACCAGTAAGATTCATATCCGATGCCACTTCAAAATTATTAATGACATCGTTGTTATCATGTTTTGAGTGATAATAAATTAATTTTCCCGGTATTTTAAGAAGTATAATAGTCGTTCAAGAGTAAAATATGGTATTTTTTCCTGAATTTATTTCGTCATCGTCCTAAAAGGTCATATAGTCGATAACTCGTTTATATCCTGTCCACTTTTGTTGGTTTTTAGATCAGCAACAGTTTTTGTTTTACACCATCCAGCGTGATAGGGGTTAAAATACAAAGGGCTTTATCTCGATTCGATGAATATGCATTGGGAAATTTTCTACCGGTTGTAACTTTAAGTTATCGAACAATTGAAAAAAAATAGAGGTACATACTATATATTATTTTATATAAATCCAATGTATTTTTATGAAGAATTGTGTATTTTTTTAGCTATACTTTTGTGAATGAAAAGCAAAGAGCGTGAAAAATTTTCAGGTAAACTAGTTATCGCAGTTCCTTGGTAATGGACAAGTTGTGATAGCGTGACGCTTTCTTTATACCTTACTGTCTAACTTTTTGATGCCTGCTACGACTAACAACACTTTTTCTTACACAATACATTCGAAAAAATATAACGACTTGTTGTGCTTATAAAAATAAATATTGGTGTTAGTGAGGAATGGTTGGATATCGTGTATTTTTATTTATTATTAACTGTTATTTTACAAAGAAACGTCAATTAGATGATTGCAATTTTGAAAAGCAAAGGTACCATCAGATATTAGTGTACAAAATTTATATTTTCATCATTCATTCTCTCTTCAAACAAGGATTCAATAGAAATGTTGCAGCTTTTACATTACTTTATCAACATAGTATTCTGAATATAATACCTAATCTATCTCAATATAATAATTTAAAGAAAGAATAATTGTATAAAAATCACAGACGGTCATTAAAATATTATAAAAGATTATATTCCAAAATTTTATACAGATAAATAAATCTATTTAAGGGTAAAATCTCATTGGAATGAAAACTATCTTTCAATCTTAACAAGGAAAATTCATATTAGCAATAGATATAAGCTACGAAACTACTCAATGAATTTAAATTTTAAATAAGGATCATGTTGTTTGTATTTTAAGTATTTTATTATTTTTTTTCAAAATGTAACCAATTGATATATTCTGAAATTTTTTTAAAATTGTTTTCAGCCAATCGATTTTGAAATTCAAGCACTGCAACGATAACTTTTTTCAATTTTATAATTGTATTACTTAATAGGAATCTCTGAAGACTCTGCCTGACTATCATAATCGCCTCAGTATTTACCTTAAAATCCAGGAAAAACAAATGAACCTTTATCTAGACGACCATTCGCCCAGTCATATCAATTATTATTTTTTGATCCACTTTATTAAATGCACGGGAGAAATTACAATGATAATAAAAGAGAAGTTAATCCTCGGAAGAGGAAAATTTTTAAAGATACTAATTATATTAATAATATCCAAAAAATCAAATAAAATAATACAATTTATCAAATTATGCTATATACACGTATCCTCTTTGAATAGGGTATCACCGAATAAATCAATGTAATGATTTTATTTAATTCCTCAATACGTATATATCTATTAAGAACTATTGAATATTTTATTTATAGAACCCACAACAGTATATATCTAAATCCATTAGAAGCGGTAGGTTTAATTAGTTTCAGTAGTCCTTCAGCGTCCTCCAGTTTAGTTGAATGAATGTAAAAGAATTGCAATTGAATCACGTAACAAATTGGTTTCAGCTATTTGTTTTGGTTGGTCCCGTTATTGACTGGACATCGTATGTGTTTTGTTGTATAGAAATGGGATTAGGCTGTTCATTACATGTAATCCTGTTTGAGCTTCACTGACACTTCTAGTTTGCTGTCAGCTAAATCTAGAAGACCTACCTTCTTCTTAGATGCACGTGCAATATCGCATTATATACAAAGTATTTATCTCTTAAATTATGTATACACATATATATATATATATATATATATATATATATATATATATATACAAATATATATATATATATATATATATATATATATATATACATGTATAAATTTAAATTTAAATTTAATAAAAAAAAGCACATCTATGTTCACGAACCTTAAGGGGACGTCGATCTCGAACAATCACACGGGTTCCCAACTGATTTACTAACTGTGACGTTTACTCAACACAATTGTAATCTAGATAGAGACTAGAATTATTTAGAGGAATCGCGAAAAAAAATCCCAGACTTACTCCAATTCCCTGGTTCATGAAATTCTGTGTGTAAATACTGAGGCGATATTAGTTGCAAATGTAATTTAATAATATGATGCAAAACGAGAGAATTCAATTTACATAAAAGTGCATGGTTGAGAGTAATTTTATGCATTGTTTATTGATATAACTTGAATATTTACCATAACAAAAATAATCGTTAACATACCTACTTACTTCTACAAGTGGTTTTTTGAATCTTTTCCCATGTTATGACTTATTAATTATTTTAAATATCAATTGATTGTATTCCGTATTAAAATAGGTAAAAGACTAAGTTGATAAATTTAATACTGTAACATCTAATCAGAATGTATCAAAACATTTTATACAAATTATATTTAATAAATAAATTGTATAATAATATCTATTAAATTGTACACTGAGTACCCATCAGAATCATATTAGAGTCTAGATGGATTTTAATTTAAATATATATAAACCTCTCTAGATACAATCAATCTCTCAATATGTACAATATCTCTAAAAGATTTTAGTGAAAACATGAAAATATATGTAACGCCTTATACAAGTATGGTAAATATAGATTCTATACGAGTAAAACATATACACGTTGCGTACCAATAAAATACTAAAAATACAAAAAGTAGGTTTTTTTATACAACCACATTATAAATAGATTGTGTAATCAAAAATTAATTGAATATACAAATATGGGGCTAAGATTGTGTCATACATTTATTTACAGAGCATTGGTATGTTTTTATATTATGGAGGTGAAATATCTCAACAGATATGTGAAATACACAAAAATTTATTTGTAAGATATTATGAATAGATGTTAAAATAATTAAAGCCTAAACATTGCTGGTATAAAATATATAAATAAAACCATGTTGATTTTTCTGAAAGAATATATAATGTATAAAAAAAAGATGATTGCGCGAAAGGTTTGGTAAAGATTTTTTTTTAAATACACAAATATTTTAATTATTTTCCACCAAGTCAATATCGATTAATATATCAATTTGGAAACAGAGAGTAAAGTCCAATACAATATAAGATTTAAATTCTACATAAATGTGAGATGGTAGGTTTAGCCACCCTTGATAGTCAGGCAGAATCATCAGCATCAGCAGAAGGCCCAGAATTTACGATAAGCAATGTATTTTTATACGTATTTAATTTAAAAAACTAACATAATTTATTGATTTTTGATATAAAGCATGAAGTCTTTGATAGTTGATAAAATATTGTATGTTGGTATGCAAGTGGTAGTTAGTTTTTTAGTAATATTTTTTTATAAAATAATTGTATCAAAAGTTGATTTTGTATGTGTCGTAGATTGCCGTAGAGGTCGATGGATTATGTGGTAGATTTTTCATTTTTTTACACATATTATATAAACAAAAAATCATACTGAAGCCTTTGTTTACGGAGTTACTGAAAGAAGATAGTGAAAAAAATTACTACAGTGGCGAAAAACACGAATAGAGGAAAATAAAACGGCACAAAAGCATAGTGAAATTCCACACAATCTCTGAGTCTCCTTGTGGAAAAACTGAATCCGGCTCTGGTCTCAAGCTATATTTCATCGTGCACCGTTTATTTCTCCATTTGAATTTAGATTAAGTCTCGGAGAATCGCGCATGAAAGCTTGTCTGGAGATCCATAAAAAATATACAAAACAGATCACGACAGGAGAAAATTCAGTCTAATTATTTAATTCTAGAACACACGGAGAACATCTATTTAGATGTTCTCCGTGTTTCACAGAAATATGTAAGGTATTTTATCAAGTCGAGACGGGTTTACAAGCTTGAAATTAATATTCATAACAATAAATCATAAACAGTTGAAAATTATGATCATATTTGAAATTTCCACATCAAAAGAACGCATAATAAGAAAATTTATAGGAATGCTAAAAATTACCCAGAGTTATGTTATAAAACCAGTCGACCACACAAGATAATGCCAGTTTTCTTTTCATTAAACGATATTTGTATGCATGAATGTAGTTTTCCAGAAAAATTGCAAGTTGCAACGATAATATGACCCAGAATCGAATATTTATTTGACCCCATTCTTTTGCACAAACCAAAGAATACAGGGGCTATTAAATTTAAATACCCGAATCTCAAACTATAAAAGGCAGGCAAAAATCTTGTTATTAGTTGCGTGAAAGCTATGCGTTATATTATATTAGTGATAATTATTTATCAAAATATTATTGATTTAATTATTTGATCGAGTACCTTAAATTATTGATAATTTATTAGGTGGGATCAGTCAAATTCAATTAGTCATTAGGTTATATTGTGATGCAACCACCTCAAGCATAATGCTTATTAAGAAATAAACATCTATCGGCGTCGGGGCTCTACGTGACGTAATCATAAATTATTATATAGGTATGGCTCGTAGCAGGGGGTCGGCGTAGCGAGCAAGCTTTGACTACGACTCATAGCTGCTCCTGCTACGCCTCGTAGTAGCTCAGTCTCTCCCGGTTTCTCGTAGCGGATACACGCGTCGCGTACAACCTAAACCAGCTATTCCCGTACATTACGTGTGTGAAGACTTTGCAGTGTTCACTTGTGTGTTCCTCCCTTGCTTTGTGTGTTTCAAAAACCAGCCAAAAATACACCAGGTTTGTATTTTATCTCTTGGAATCAAATAAAGGCACTGCATGTTTGCGTGTCTGAATGCATGTTTAGATGCGGGTCGTTTAATAGTCGTTGGCCTGGCCATACACTATCTCTTGATGCAATCAAAGGGACTAAATAAATGAAAAAATATTTACATTTTATATATGCCCACTTATCTGATAAAATCTAGCTTCGGCACCATTTCAGCCGATACAACAATGACCTGACATTATAAATAAAAAAAAGTTTTGTGTCATATTAAGTTTTGAACACATTGTGGATTAAATGTATATATTTTTTAAACCGTGTGCAGTTATTCGGTATGAAATTCATCCTTTTGTGTAAAAAGGAATATTTAATATGTGGTGCTTGAATGACTACTCATGCCTAGTGTTCTCAAAATATTATTAAAATTCAGAATGGAATAATTTTGATAGTATAAATATTACAATTTCTTTATGAAATTTGAATTTTACATTGTTAATATTATATAAAAAATCTTATGAATTAGACTTAGGAGTACAGAATATATAAATCTTTTCACCTATAACTAACGTGAGAATAACATTTTTATGTGAAATTAGAGATACTTAATATTAAATAATAAAAAGTATGGGAAAAAACCCATTTACAGATATGAAGATTAATAATAAATAACAAGAATAGACTCTACATTAACAAAAACAATTATAAAATATGTAATTTAAATAATGTTTAATGATATATTATATACATTTATGATTGAAATACAAAGAGGACAATAATTTAAAGAGACAAAATAAGTGTAGGCTCAAAAACTTACACTTTTTACTTGGCGTTTCTCGTGTAATTTTTTTTTATAAAATAGTTACTTTAAATAATATATAAATTAAAATAGGTGATACACGTTATTGACATATTGACGTGGCGTGTTCGGATACGTTAATTTGGATAATGTGTCGATATGAAGTCTTTTCGTTTCACTCTCATACTACTAAAGTGTTTTCGATATTATATTATCTGAATATGATACAAGTGATATTTATCCAATCCAATCAAATCAATCATCGCTAATAAATACAAACACTCATAACTCAAAATAATATCTCGATGTACGGAGAACCCAAAGAGTTCAACGGGCTTAGACAGAAGTCTATATTTATAAATAATTTTGTAATAAAAAATAAATATAAATGCACGTATGGAAGATTAATTCGGTGCTGTGAATATTTCATCAATGTTCTTTGTTTACCATCAAATAATAGTACTCGATCAAAAAAATGAAAAGAGTCTTTCACAATGATGAAAGGGAAACAAATTCTTATATGATTTTTTTACTGATGGCAATGCAAACAAAAACAAAGACGTTCAATACATTGACTGTTTATATTTTGTCCGCCATTATTTTCATTTAATGGAAATGTTTATTACAAGTAAAATAGTTCATTATCTTAATGCTGTGTTTTGTCATCGTTGGTGCTGAAACAATACCTAAATTAATTATAATCTGCTAGAATATAAACAGGCTTTGTGTTGCATTAAATTGATTATAAATACAAATTGTTATCTATGTTTGGCTATTATAGGATTAAGATAGTCAGTATTGTGTGAGAGAATCTAATGCACTGTTTATTGAAAAGGGATTATTCTAAGTTTGACATTACAACTAGTATTCAAATAAGCTTTGTGTAAAATACTGTTTATAATTTAATTAATGAATAATCAAGAAAATACATTTCATTATTTCTCAATAAATATAATATGTTTCTTAAGCAATTATTATCAGCTGTTGTAATTTATATTACAACATTCAAAGAGGGGAAAATTTCATTCAACTCTAGGTTAGTATTAAAATTGATTCAACATATTTTATATCTTAATATATAATTGTACTAACAAAACAATTTAAAATTTGTGTTTCGTATGAAACTCCAATTGTACTTATGGCTTGGAATTGAATCTTCATTATATGGGGTGTTTTAGTAAAAGGTCCCCAAGCCCACGTCCTTTTTACCGACATTAACGTCACACTAGCAAAAAAGCGCTCTTAGCAAAACAAAGCCTTTAAAAAATATCCCCATGGAGTCCAGCCACAGAACAAGGAGGAGGTTTTTTAGGCGAAGTCGGTCGCCTTGGGGTGAGTTATGGCCGCAATTAGCTGGGCGTTCTGAATTGACCGCGTTCTGTCTGGACATCCTGTGCTTGCATTGCGAAAGGGGAAAACTTCGATAATTGTAATTATAATAAAAAATAGGTTTATTACATTCAGCGTAAGACTTTCTCATATTTATAATTAAGTAATTAAACTTTGCCGGTGAAATGAAAACATCCTTATCTGAGCTGTTTACAAAAAGGTTTCATAGGAATTAGTGGCAAAGTGGTAGTGGGAAACCACAGACATGGAACTTAAATGACGAGATTGCTGAGCAAATCTCTTGAAACGTACAACTTTCAGGTTTCCTGCTAAACCTTCGTCACGCACATCATCAATTATTATATAACGCACTTTTAGTCCACATGCAACACTCAATTCAAATTTCTTCAATTAAAATTAAAATAATCCATAGTTTTATCAAATTACAGCACGTATTAGCAGCGACAAAAAATAATTAATATACATACAAAAATTATTGAAATCTAAAATTTTTTTATTATTTATATGTAAATTACTAAAGACTCTATGAGAATTGACTTGAAATAATTTTCTTTAACATCCTATATATTTATAAAATCAAAAAAATAACAAAGGATTTTGAGTCTTTGGAGGCTTTTTATTTTTTTAATTTGTTGGTTTAATCATCATATATAAAAGCGACCTCAAAATGACCAAAAAAGTCAAACCAAATCAGCTTTAATTTTCTTATCACGTCAAATTCAAAGGCAAAATTTGAATTCACCTGTTTTCTACCTGTGTAGGGAACTATAAAAAAAGGTTTAAATAAAAATTGTAAACTATGGATTTCATGTTCAACAATTCAAGGTGTCACTGTAGGATTTTGGGTTAATTTTTAATGTTTTTTGAGTTTATGCACGTTTGTTAACTTCATTTTAAATAATTATGTGGTGTTAAATAAATCTGTGACTTTTCGAGAAGAATTAAAAAAAGGTGACCTTAATATAACCTTCGCTGAACTAAGAGGTAAATTTAATCAAATTCTACAACTTTTGCTTTGATAAAAATACAATTTAGATTCAATAAATAGGCAATTCACTATTTAATTATACTTTCAACCCTTGTATAATTTTTGCTGACATTGATATACAGAGTGTGCTTTGTATACATTATGGATATCGAATAAGGGTTACAAGTGAGCGCGTGTCTGATTTAGTTAGTCAAGTAATCTCTTAGGAAGAGACTTGTGAGTAAGACATTTTCACCTTGGAGATTCCTTAATTTGCAGAACACTACTTCTATAACTATAAAAGATTGCCACCACAACTGTATATTATTATTACGAGTTGCGATGTTCCCATTCGACAGCCTAATGGAATATCTCTAGGGAACTTGTCGAGCTCTGAACCATAATACGTGTTTGATTTCTACCCAATAAAGCGATACGAGATGCTTATATTATCACATGATATCACAGTCAAGGGTATCGTTTATAAATTAAGTATTCCATCAAATAAAATACCAAACCTTTTATGTTTTCAACTGCTAAATAATAAATATTATCAAATACAAAGCGGAGAGTAAACTCAATTAGGTTATTCTTCTAAACAATTAATTGCTTCCTTCAGTCGAATTCTTAATTTTATACTCGCAGGCGGGTTTTGTGATGTAAGTAACCTAATTTAATTGATTTCAAGCCTTAATTTAGTATACAAACAAAGCCTTTGAAATTATTTGAATATGAAAGTGCACCCGTTGTTTTCAACATTTACCATAATAATTTTTTTGCTTTTTTAACTTGTCGTAAAATATATAATATAAATAATGTAGCTAGATAGAGATATTATACAGCGAATTTTGATGTCGCCAACTTTTAAATTCAAAACATTGATAAGGGTCGAAAGGTATACCTAATTGTTCATCAGTCAGAAACCCGATGGAGAAATAAATTATTCTGGATTAAAAAAAAGTTTTACATGAAAAATTGATCATTTTAACGCTTTCACGAATGGCATTGATCGCTGGTGGAATAATTGAAATGATGAGATACAGAAGCGAAGATCTCTTGATTGGTGGAATGGGAATACAAATTACAATCAATTATTCAAATGGTTTTTCTGTTCTGTGTTGCATAAATTATCGAAACCCACTTGAAGTATCCGTATTCTCAATATAACTTTGGATCACTTAAATACACGAAAGCCTCAAATTGTATTGCATAGGCATTTGAACGAATACACTCTTGAATAAGTAATGCTCTTTTACAAGAAAACTCACCTTCGGTAAATACTTCCAATCGATATTTAAAGAGCCTTTCACAATACATTATTGTTTTAAAAATAACACAGATTTATTTTAGTTTTAATTCCATCAGGTTAATAATCATTTTAACTTTATAAATATATCGCCAAGGTACGAATAATTGAACAAAAAGTTTTTTAGACACAACAACGTCTTAATTAATTGACTGTCGGTTATCTTTACTGTTACTAGTTACACCTGTAACAGACTTAATAATTGCCTCAGTATTTATATACCTTAGAATCCAGGAAATTCGAGTAAACCTGAATCAAGACAATCAATAGGAATTTTATTAATACTTCAAATCAATATTTTTTTATTTTATTTGAACATATTATCATAGTATTTCTAGTCACGCGCCAATTAGTAAATAAAATTAAAAAATGATTTATAAAATCATGTATTTTTATTTAAACTGTGTTGTTTTTAAATATAATATCCAATGAACATAGTAAAAAATGCAACTTAATTAACCGATATTTTCCAACAAATGAACACATGATTATCAAATGATTCACGTATACTTATCAAAGAAACCTTTTAAATTCTACTAGAAGATACACGTGTCGTCTCATTGCTTAGTTGAAAAATGTAAATTCAGAGGTTTGTTTTTGTTTATTTAATATTTACGTGAATATTAAAAGTGAATAAGTACAGCCTTTTACTGTTTACTTACATCCGTACAACCGTTGTGTAGGTTTCAGAAAACACGCGATACAACAATGTCAACAAAAACACACATTAAACAATATACTGGAAACCATTAAATATTGATAAATAATAATTTAATAATTAAAAATATTTTTTTATAAGCTAATGCTAATGGTAATTTTAAGGATTATTTTCATGGTCGTATATTATTTGCTATTAGTTGGTAAATAGGATCAATAGTCTAATTGACTTGGTCAGTGATTTTAAAAAATTTTAAGGCCTTCTTATATTATAATAAATATTTTTTTCGAAATTTTTGAAAATTATAGCTATCAATGTATTTAATCTGGTAAATAATTTTCTAGGATCGGCACAATAATTTAAAAAAATGTTAATAAGAGCCGTATTAAAAATATCTATATTTTTTAAAATTAATACTTAAAGCACTAACCATCATTTGATATCATAAAAAAATAAACATTTAATAATGGAATTTAGAAGAATTTGACTACCAACCTACAAAGCGAGCTTCAAGCGAGTTTTATAGCGTTTGGAAATAATTTGAAAAGTTTTTTACGACTGAATATTCGGCCAAAGTATAGACTGAATATCCGGAACCTTTCAATCAGTTCGGAATCCAAAGGAAAGGTACTCATAAATTCATCATTATTCGAGAGGTATAGATTTATAACCAAACTCAATATTTATTAATTTTGGACAAAACAACAATGTTTAAAATGTAGTACATCATATGTGATATTAATAAAGATTTGATACGAATATTAAGGTTGAAATAAAATGATCTGCTTCGATTATAATTATAATATTTTTTTAAATTACAATAATCCTCATGAGCAGATATGTTTAGGCAACATACGTTAATGTATGGAATAGTTAGTAGGCGGGTTGTTGATATTATACGAAATATAACCATATAATATTATATACACTGTTACACTTACCCTTTGATATTCAGCC
The DNA here is from genome assembly GCA_022606485.1 of Agraylea sexmaculata. Classification (NCBI taxonomy): domain Eukaryota; kingdom Metazoa; phylum Arthropoda; class Insecta; order Trichoptera; family Hydroptilidae; genus Agraylea; species Agraylea sexmaculata. The sequence continues at coordinate 34,162 of JAGTTH010003392.1, forward strand.
TTCCGGAATAAAATTACGGTTCGCGACCTCGTTTATACCTCATATCGGCCATTTTGTAAAGGTGAAAATTTGCACGTAAGCTAAGGTTACATGCGCCACTGCAACACTTTTGATGGATCACCTTACGAATGAATCATTATTATTTTGCTCTCATTCAAAACAATCATGCAAGTAATTTTACAGCGTTGGTAAAGTGCTACATATATTTTTTTTAATAAATAAATAATGTGCAAAAATTCAAGATTCCACACAGCGGCCTAAGGAAGTATTACAAATTCAATAAAGATAAGAATTTAAAGATTGTACAGCCAACTTGTCCGATGAAAATGGCAGGAGGGGTGAGCGAAACACTGGGGGGTGGTAAGAGTTTCCAGACGTTCATTTGTCATTTTTCTAAATGTAGTTCACCAACCATAAATTTAAAATACAATTCGACGATGAAACGGTCGCTTTTCTTACGCAGGACCGGCTCGATTAATTTCGCTCGATTCTCTATATTTAACATCTATAGGCACATTTGAAAATTATTATTCAATCAAGAATTATTAATAAAGAAAATGTTGCTTTCCCGAAATTCATGCGCTCCAATTAAAGCAATAATTAAAGAAGCAATCAAGAAGATGGATACCCTTGTTCTACTTTATAAATGTTACGTCAGATCTCGAGTATTGCACTTAAGTCTAGTATCCTTATCACATCAAGCTGATCAATTAGTTGGAGTCTGTTCAAAGCAAATTCGAGAAGCTGTTGAAGAATTCTTGTCTTAAAGCCAGCCGTAATATTATATAGATTCATTAACTTCCTCGGGGCTTTTGAATTTGAGCGATAGACGAATTATATCTGACATAGTTAATGTCGGAAATTGGTTGGTTCATTGTATCAATTGTTGGACATAATAAAGTACGTGAAAGTAAAGAATGCAAGAGGAGGAAGGGTGTCCTTAAAATATGATAATAATTGAAGAGACGAATGACTGAAAGTGCTTTGTTACAAAATGAGGGAAAATTTTTTTTTGTAATTTGAAGAACTCAATAAGTATGAAAAATTTTGGAGTTTTTTTAATTGTCACAGCTTAATTATCTCGTAATATATTAATTTATTATTTTATCGGCTTGGAGCTCAATAGGTCAGAAAAAAAATCATAATAGAGTCTTGATCGTTTTGATTTCTGGCCTGGAGATATTTTTATATAGGAATTTCCACAATATTTTAATATAATAATTTATGAGTCTTAGTATACTTTCTATTACCATTGTGTAATCACTTTTAGAGATTTAGTCTTATTTTAAATGGAAATTAAAAAAATATGTAGGAGACATCTTTCCAGAATGTGAAGTTTTGATATTTATTTAATTATATACACGTCCAGAAGAGGTTTTTAAGCATTATACATTTCTTTGATTTTAAGACACAAAAACGTGTTATTTTTTATATTATTACCTGTGTGGTGACCTTTACTATTACTAGTTACACAGGTCATAGTTAGAGCAACTCTGCCTAATTTAATAATCGCCTCAGTACCTTACAAACCAGGAAATCAGAGAAAAATTTATTATTTTATCTTCCAGTCGTAATCATTAATTTTTTTGAATTGAGCGGGATTTGAACCGTAACCGCAGTATTTTTTGCCACTTGAATAACACTTAACTATTACAAGTTACAGAGGTCACCGACAGAGCGGCTCTGCGCGATTTTAAAATCGCCTCAGTATTTACCTTACAATCCAGGATATCAGAGTAAACCTGGATCAAGACGATCAATCGGAATTTTATTAATATTATTCCCGATCTCTATATAATATTATATTTTTTTGACTGGATTCGAACTCATAGTATTAATAGCCGCAGTTTTCTTTAAATGTGTTTAGTGGAAGAATTTATTATGTTTGTGGTCTTGACCATGGCTATACATTTTTATTGATTAAAATTATATGAAAATAAATGACGAATCATCTAATTATATTTGTATAAAATTTTGTATGATAAAAAATGCCGAAGGCGGATTATTTGGCCATGAGTAGTGTAAATTTTTAGGCGGCAGAGTAGAACAATCGAATTATATGGGGAAATGCTTATTTGTTTTCGATTCGTACCCTTTGACATTCTAACTTCAAACACTCGAATAAAACCGCACAAGGATTGATCCTTTCGGCAACAACTTCTTCTTTTTCTTACGTGAGATTTCACATTTTTGATTCGTCGCTCGTTCGGTGCGAAATTGAATCAGTGCCGATTTTCTCCATACAAAGTTTGCCAGCCGGAGAGAACTTCCTACAATATTCCGTCTGCATTATTTATATGTCACGCATGTGTGTCTCGACAACTTTACCTGCTTTGCTCAACTTTGAATTATTAAACATAATTCTTATAAACAAGTTCTTGAAGTACGCATACTCTGAATATGATTTAAAACTTTGTCCACCCCGTGTGTTGTATTTTTCAATGTTTATTTTCCGATGTTCGACCGATATATTTTTATCTAACATCTGGTGGCGAAGGTCATAGTAGTAGGAACAAATGCAGGAGAAAATAGATTTTCAGTGAGACATTATTTATGTTGAATTCGTGTTCAGTCCGACAAATTGCATAGTCTTCATAAAACATAATATGCATGTAGCTGAAACCTTCAATACAATGAATTTACGTGATATTTTAAACACTCTCCAATTATCACTTTAATAAATATCATTTTAACTAGTTTCAAATTTCGGTAATATATAT
>JAGTTH010003394.1:0-12134 GCA_022606485.1 Agraylea sexmaculata
AATTTTCAAATATATTTCTAACTCTAAAATATATCTATCACGACAATAAAAGAGCCTTGATGCATGAATAAGATAAAATCTATATGTGCAATATAAAATTTGTAATTAAATTTCATATTCCAAGTATACAAACTCATGTATCAAATATTTATTTATTTTTAACATTCAAAATATTATTCGTGGTAGAATTAAATTTTCCATGGTGTTAGAAATTTGACGTATTTCGCGTTCTGTTTGACGACACCTTAAATATTTAGTTGTATTTACACAAGTTCGATTAAAAGTATGCCTTATTTTATAATCTTCTTGTACCGGATCTAAAATTAAATCAATATTTAAATTAACAGCAATATTGTGATATGGAATTCATATTTTAACATGAAAAATAGATAATATAATTTTATTTATTTATTGCACGCTTCGAGGGGCTTTTTTAAAAAGAGACTTTTTAGAAGACACAATTTGTATTTCCCTGTCTGTGATCTATTTAACTATTAAAGTTACACATTTACCTTACAATTCAGGAAATCAGATTAAACCTGAATCGAGAAGATCGGTCGGGATTTTATTAATATTATTTCCGATCTCCCAGTCGTAATAACCAAATATATATTATTTTAATTCTAGCGGGATTTGAACCCAAGACCACAGTATTTGTTGCCACGCTCCTTATCCCCTGAGATAGAGATTAGTAATAATTTACCATCAATTCATGGATCGTTTTTTTTATGTAGTTTCGTGGTTTACTTGGTTATTATATTAATTATATTTAAATTTTTAAACCAATTTTATGCCATGAATGAATTCATATATAATAATATTTTTGTGAAATCAATTAAACCAATCAGAGATTTTACATATTTTAACATTATATTAAAGTGGATTAAAGCGAAATACACCTATTATCTCAGGCAGGACATGAACCTGCCTCTTCTGGTATAGCCCCAGATGCACTAACCTCTATGCTATTGAGATGTTGGGAATGATCGTCAGAAATCCACTTTATAAGACTGACTGCATCCCTTCAATACACTTTAATTTCATTAAATTCAATCATGAATGAATGGTTAGAATCCCACGAAAATTTAGTTGAAATGTATTTTTATATCGTTGTTTTTAAATAAATTTAACCAAAGCACATTTTAATAGGGAAGACGCCTTTATTGCAATTTAAACGGATAACTAGTACAAATGATTGATAGAGCAATTTAATTAACACGCCCACATCGGCCATTACAGATCGCTTTATAATTAAACAGGATTGTTGTTCGATTATTCTAATAAAGCAAAATGTTGTTTTCGCTCGTCTTGAAGAGGATTATCCAAATTAGGTTTTGAGTAATGTTGATCGTTTTACATTTATTCGGTCCATTATCTCGGCTTACATAGCTTTGCGGAAGAGAGTGGGGTTTGTTGTTTATTATGTAAAATATAAATAATATTTTATATAGGTGGCATACAATGGATATGAAGGTGGTATCAAGTCGTGATCTTACTAAGGTCGAATCTCTGGTCACTGGTCAACGGTTACTCAACCTCTAGATGCTCGTTCAAATGGACAACTTGTGCTGTATTCCTCTACTAAGGATTTATTATAGAATATATTTTTAAAAAAAACTGTGAATTATATACATGCAAACTTAAGCAAAAAATCAATTTTTCATTCATTCGCCCATGAAAATGTTCCGCTTCATTTATTATGTGTCACAACATCTATACAATTTTAAAAGCATAATAGATCAATGATAAGCGCATGACTATAGAAACATAATTTAAAAAAAAATTGATCAACTATTAGTGAATAATATTAATAAAATCACGATAATCGGGGGGTTTATTATATTATTTCTGTATTTTAAGGTCGAGCAGATGGTTTTAACTGTAAAATTTCGCCTTCTAGATTGAATAGCTTCAATTCAAATAAATTTACGTACATTGAACCAAATAAAAATAGTTTTAACATTTATATTCATTATCAATACCTATAAGCTTAATAAAAACACTTATTTTCATTTGAAAACTTAATGTAAAAATGTACATATATTTATAAAGGTACTAACAGTATGACAAAGAAATTTAATTGGAATCCCAAATTTCATTTTAAAAAAATCTGTAATTTAATATAAAGTCTATTGTAAGCATTTCAATTATTTCAACGGGCTATTTGGGATTTTAATTGAAAAATAGATCCAATTTATAAGTTGAAGTCAGAAGAGCTCAGAAACCAAAATATAAGTTTAAATCTTGATTGGGTTGTTGGGAATCATAATATTGTTAGAATTTAATATTAAATTACAACATATTAAAGTTAACTTATCTCATTACTACCTGAACATTTTTTTGTCCATTTATAAAATATTTTATTTAATTTAAATTGTAGTTGTAGTTGCAGGTGGAGTCGTTGGGTTCGATTCCCATCGTTGCGACATCACGATTTCTTTATACACATAGACAACGGTGAATCTCTGCTTATGTAAAACGAACCATCTTTTTTTAAATCTATACATAGTTGATTGTTGTTTGAGAAATAATATTTTCAAAGAATCCTTTTGCAAGCATTTATTGCACAAGATTCAAGTAAACTGGGCTCCGTATTCCTTTTATGGAAATATCGGCTTTTACTTGAAGCAAGAGAACCTTTTAGACACATTGATGGTTAGTTATTTTGCGATTTCCCATTCGAATAACAACAAATGCATGCTGATCTTCCCCGGCGATAATAATAGCACTTTGGGTTGTAATCAACACGTACTAAATACACAGGTAAATACGCTGTGATAATGTGGTAAGTAGTGATTAAAGTAATTAAAAGTTCATTTAACAGCATAGATGTCCCATGGACACCTTGTATGGCGACAGACAAATGGTTTCCTCTTCTTTTATTTTCCACTTAAATGTTTCTTGCATTTTGTCTCATAATTGGCTGTACGCACAAGTTTCTTGTCGGCCACCTTCTTAAGATAAAATTAAATCATTTAATAATTATTCATTTACATAAAATATTCTTTAATGAGTGGACAACCGTAAAACCTCAAAATTTAATCTCTGTATAATCATAAATGAATGACATCAAATAATTGAACATTGAATATGTATAAAAATAATTTGATAAGTTACTACGACTAGCAGATCAGAAATAATATTTTAGTAAAATCCCAATCGATCGCCTTGATCCAGGTTTACCCTGATTTCCTGTATTGTAAGGTAAATACTGATTATTAATTCGGTGACCTGTGTAACAATTAATAGTTAAGATCACCGACATACAATTTGAATTAACACTTTGTTGTGTCTAAAAAACCAAAATTTGTAATAAAAAAAACTTTCTAAAAAGCTCCTCGGGGCGTATAAAAATATAAATAATTATTAAAAAATATTTTCATTATTTTCGGACGATAGATATTTAATTCAAAGTCCTTTAAAATATAGAAAATATAAAGAGACAAATCTAGATTTATTTTCATCAATCTGGGTGTCAATAATATTTTTTAAATAACCGCATTACAATAATAACTCTAAAAAATATCAGAATTAATCGTCGCTTCAAATAATAAATACACAATTAAATATAAAATAGAATAATATGTCATTTTCTCCCTAATCAGAATTTCTTCGCATACATTATTTTGCCATTTCTTGAGGTTTTTTTTAAATAATATTTGTTCGATTACTTTCAAATTAAATAATTTTGTTGAAAAGTTAATAATTTATAAATCATCGTGTATGAGTGACTAATATTGTGATGAAAAAAATAGCGTCAATTTGTCTTCGTGTCGTGAATGACTTCGCCTAGTTGTGTTAACTTGTTTCAAGTATAAATTATAAAAAAATCTATATATTCACTCACCGTTAACTGTTGCGATCACACGATCGGTACCAGGTTCATGCCTTGTCGACTATTCTATCAGATACCGATATACGCTTTTTATCAGCATTCTCCATACAACCTTGTATCTATCCACTCGGATCGCTTATATTTGCTATTAAAAAATATATTTATTACAATTCAATTTGTATACATATATATACAACTTTTACCAATTAAAAATAATTATCAATTTCTATACATTGACAATATAATAAATTGCTCAATCCAAACGCCCATCTTGCTGCGGGCTTAGATTTTATTTATTACATATCATATTACTATTTAAATGAACAATAATCGCTTTTGACAAATTATTAATTGGAAACGTATACGTACATTACTTAAATGCTGTCATAATTTTACAATTAAAAAAGTATTGAATTCTAAAATGGGTGATGTGGGAAACAGTTTTAATTTATTCTTAGTTAGATAAAAAATCTTCTTAAACTTTTTAACTTTAAAACTTCTACATATAAATCAGTATTACAGTTTTTACTTAATAATACCAGTCTTCTGGAATACCAGAGAATACATCTCTTGGATGGAGCTTTCTTTGAGGGGGTTTTTTTATAGACAACAACGTGTTAATTGTCTGTCGGTGATCTTCACTATTACTAGTATATATATATATATATATATATATATATATATATATATATATATATATATATATATATATATATATAAGCATATATATATATATATATATATATATATATATATATATATATATATATATATATATATATATATATATATGTACTAAAAAAAAATACCACAATAATGTCAATGTTTGAAAAAAAGTGTTTTATATATATATATTTTGTAATGTGGTTTTGTCCACTTTTAAATGACGATATTTAACAGATTGATCACAGTTTATTTGATGAAGGTCTGAAACTACTGAAAATGTGCCAAAAATGATTTTTTTAATTAACTGCATCACTTAACAAAAAACGTATTGGATATAGAAAACATTCAATTATTGTTTTTGAAAAAAAAACAATTATTTTTAATTGAAACTATTTCCTCCTAATTTTATATATTTATTGTCATGAGCAAAAAATATATATATATATATATATATATATTTATATATATATATATATATATATATATATATATATATATATATTGTATTTATAGAGAGATATATATATATATATATATATATATATATATATATATATATATATATATTGTATTTTTAAATACCATATGTATACGAATACTTTATTCGATATTCATTGTGAAACACAAAAACGAGATAATAATAAATTATAATAATAAGATAGTAAATATTTGAAAATTACTATAAAGATTTCAAATAAACAATTGAAAATAATGTAATGTAATAAATTATGACTGATTTTGTAAAAAACAAAATTTGATTAAAATAGTATGAAAAAGGTTGAAAATCGCGTCTGCTTTTCTTTAACATAGAATTATATTTAGAAAATATTTGGGGTTCTTTGATTAATTTCAATTTTCTTGTGAAGAGTTAAAAAAATTAATTTAATTTTTGATAAAATAATACAAAAAAATAATACATTTTATTAAATAAGACTATATACATATAACTTTCGATCGTTCTCGAATACCCGATTATTTATTAAAAAATTAACCAACGTCCCCGTATTTCGAAAATTATATATTTTTAATTTATTTCTGTAATAATTGTCTTCTCTTCGGGCGGGTATGAAAATTAATTTCATCATATGTGATTAAGATTATCGAAGATAACATAAACGGATTCCCAATATATATTTATTAGTCTCAGCGACACCGGACATCATACAAGAGATTTAATCTTCAAATACCTACGAGTCAATTAAAATAATGTAAATTTTGACAATCGATATTCTAATATATCCATAAAGTATTTTTTATGGCCCGGTCGTTTGCATCAATTACCTAACTATAAGTTGAAATTATTTCAATAGATGATATTATTTTATTTAGGCGTGCAATATAATGTATGTATGTTTTTGGTTTATTAAATAAATGCATGCAATTTATGGATCAATAAATTCAACGCTTAATTTACATAACGTCATTTTTTTAATAATACACAGTCATAAAACACGCTTCTATATTTTTATGATACGGTCTAAGCCCCTCTTAAAAAAATTTTTTTTTAATAAATAAATTACTATTTGATTTGATTGAAATATACGGCAGGTGAGAGCTAAATTACACAGTTGGTACAGCTTTTAAATGTTTATATACACTCTAATCTTCTCGGTTGATATGAAAAGCTATCTTTAGTTTAACTAACGTACGTCTTGGAAGTGTCAAAACGAGATAGTAAAGTGTGAAATTATATGTAACGAGTTACACAAAACCAGTTTACAAGAAAACGAGAATACCAAAGCTTCTCGATTCATTTTAATACTGTGGAAAAAATGTTTGTAGTTTAATTTAGCCGCAGTGGGAATAAATGACATTCTCATTAATACTCGACATCTTAATCATCGAAAATAATTAAAATGGTACTCCAAATTGATGCTACTTCAATGATAAATATATCATTATTATACGCCTATTACATCATTTGATTAAACTTAAGTCTAGGTACCTAAAAATCTATTTCACTGCATACTTCAATCAAAATGATGTTTAAAATACTACTTTCAATTTCAATACTCCATAGTATCAGTTTTTGATGATATTCATAATCATACTTTATAAATTTGTAATTCTACTAAATGCTTTTTAAGCTTTGAAGCTTTTTTTAAGTCTTTGAATAAGTTTAAATAATAGAAAAATATTTCATTGTAAAAAAATCACTTCATTTTGTCCCAAAAATGTTACCTTTAGGTTAATAAATACTCAACATCACATCGTTGGGTTAGTGAACCCTTGTTGTAAGTCCATAAATATCATTTTGAAGAATTAATAATTTAAATGTTTACAATATTGTTAATTTCAGTTTAATATACAATATTACATTCAAAATTATATCGATGATTTATTGGACACTTGTTGTAAGACTATAAATATCATTTTGAAGAAAAAAGCATTTTTGATTTTTACAAACTTGTTAACTTGTTGTTAGTACTATAACATGTTGTAAATAAATTTAAATAATATAATTACCTCATTTAAAAAATGGACATACAAAAAGTGTCCAGCAAACCATAGATTAATATATCGCTTTTTAAAAACTTTTTTTTTTTGAGGGTTTATTAATCATATATAAATTACTCTTTTTTTAACAATCGTCGCAAATTTTGATTGCTAATCGATTATTTTACTAAAATTAAAATAACCAGATACTTATTCATTGAGTTATCATAATTTCAAATAGTTAGTGATTGAAAAAATATTTTTATAACACACTTTTATTTCATAAATTAAATAATCTTGCTTTTGGCTAATTGTTTATTTATATCAATAAATATTAATAATTGATTGTTAATTTCTACAACGGTGCTTTCAAATGTACAATAAAAAAACTTGGCCATAGCTATGAATGAACAAGGGCGGCTATTAAACAATTATCATAAAATTTTATTGTTTCCTATACAAAACGACCACGATCGAAAAACAGTACAATATTTCGCAAAACCAGTTCCTTACTAATTAAATTTAATCGGCAGTGTGTTCAATAATTTAATTTTACCGTTACGCCGGGAATGATTGATAATCTTTTTGTCAACCAACCAGCGGAATGTCGTTCTATATATTGCAAAGTATCAAGTGAACAAAATAATTATGAATATTATAAGATCCTCTATAAGTCTATGAAGAGAAAGCGGTTCGGCCTCATTTCCAGTATTTTTATCACACATGTCTTATCGAACACTGGAGTGATTTGTGAAATACAAATATGTATAAAGAGACCATGTGCTCCATACATTTTACTTGACACTTTCACATTTATGATATGCTCTTAATGGAAATGTAATCAGTCCAATCCAATGCTTTCAAGTAATTCTGTCCTTCGTCAATGAAAACACGAATGTTAAAAAAATCGTTGTTTTTTATACTCCCTTAATAAGTGTATTGCAGACTATAAGTTTTGTGAATTATTATTTAATCAGTGAGAATTTAATAAATATTCTTACTACGCAAAATTTAATCCTGTGTATAAAATTATAGAACAAATTCCACCCTTCAAGAATTTTCATTAAACGAAGCTATTGGATGGAATATTTTACATGCAAAAGTAAAAAATAAATTTTAAAATCCATTAAATAGTATTAGTGTTTGGATCTAGTTATATCTTATGGTCATAAATCCCAGTTTTATTATTTAATTTTGTAGGTCATTTTGACAAATCCATACATTATTGATCCGCGACCAACTTCACGTCGATATGTCAAGTCTTTTATCGTTTTTTGAGACATTATTTGAATGTATTTAAATAATTAAAATCATTTTTTTATTTCGGAGTATAAATTAATCAATCAAAAACCATTATTTGGTGTAAACTCTACAAGGGTGAAATTGAAATAAAAGTGGTTTAAATTGATATGAAAAAGGATGGATTTGTAGTGAAAAACATATATAAATGAGGGTGCATTTATACATGTACATAGATGATAATAATAAAGGGCACTTTTTAAATGATTGAGAACCTAATGTATCTATTTATTTATTTGTTTACTGATAATAAGCCATTACTTAGCTGAAAAGCACATTTTATATGTGTGAGAGTGCTTCATAAATAAAAGGCAGTTGTACGGTCGTCTTCATAGAAACTGTTTTGATAAAATTTATTTGATCGTGTAGGCTGTTGCTTGATGAGAACTTATTATTTAAGAAATAAATTTGATCGTCTATAAGCTACTCCACCACAAGTTGAGAATTATTTTTATTTCGTGTAACTTTGTGTACATATGGCATACAATAGCTTCCGTTCAGTTCCACATAATGTACGGGACAAAGGCTGTATTGAATAGTGTGTAGACACGTGGGTTGAATACAAGCTTTTGACTTGAATATGATAAACAGTTAGTTGACTTCAGATAGAAGATAGATCCATTTTAGGAATAAGAGAGAACCATGTTGTTACAGACCACAACACCTAACCTGAATACCATAAGGTTTTATAGCCACACACTTCTCCTTTTCCATTTAATTATGTCATAAGAACGTGACAAGAGTCTGGATAAACTTACCATAACAATCAACAGTAAAACTATAGTCATCATTGTCCATTAAGTATCCTTATATTTGAAAAAAAGTTTTATTTGAAGTTACGAGTATGCAATTAAGCTTAATTGAAGCAACGATATTATTTTATTTATTTTATTATGAGCTTATATGTATAGAGATGCCAATAATACTTTTCAAAATCATAGCAGGCATTTGGCACCAAAGGGTTCGTGTGTCAGCCGCTTGGGGCGCTGCTTCTACCGCTCATATCGCCTGCTCCAGCGTATAATATCGTAAGCGCAAAAAAAATCTGTGTGCTCTTAAGCATTTATGGAACTAAGCCACATATTCAATCTGGTAACACTGCCTGTCACGTGTCACTCGGTTAAATTATTATTTATAAAATATAACAATTTACGATTAAATACCTTCTATTGACAGAGACATGAAATGTGTTATAGATAATAGATGAATCTACATTAGTTGCCGGTCAAATAGGACTATTTTACTATTTCGAAAAAGTCCCACTTAATAGGTTCAATAATGATTGAAAGGCAACATTTTTGATGTTTCATACATTTCATACATGCAATATGCTTAGTTCCATAAAGATTTTTTTTGCACTTACGATTACTGTTTAATTCTTTATCTGTCACTTGTTGATCTTTTAAATTACATTATAACATTACACTGTATTTCACTTAATATGCTAAAGTGCGTCATTAAAAGTTGCTTGATATATTCAACGACAAACAATATGTAGGGTCAACATAAACAATAGGGTTTAGAATATGTACATGTATTAGTGAACGGACATATTCGAATGTACGACGAAGTATTGCATGGCGCTTCTATAGAAAAAAGTGCATTGGTTAAATACTTTTGCAATATATAAATTTATTGCAAATGTAGAACTGTTATCATATAATTAAAAATTATGAATCATTAAAAAAAACATATTGTGTTTATAAGCACCAAAATGTCTATTACTACTCGTTGTCATTTGGGATGATTTGTATAATTTTTTTAAATTTTAATTGTTGGCGATCTTTTTTACTCTACAGTTATATTATTCATCGATAGTTCCGCTCTGTTCGATATTCACGAAATATTATATGACAATTATTTAATCCAAATACTTGATTAAAATAACGAACCCTTTGAATCAAATGGCTAGTAAACCATTGTTGCGTCTGCTCTGTCAATTTTGTCGGCTTTTCGTTTGATCTAGTCACTACTCACGTATATTGTCAGCAATATTGTGTAATACAGGTAATTTAAAATAGTACATAATGTTAATTATATGGGAGGAGTGTCGAAGCCCTCGAGCAAACACACTACTTTAGAAACTCTGTATCTCTATTTGACGAGTCGCTATATAATTGAGTCATTTGTAGCATGTTATATTATTAAAACACACAGTTTTATTACACCGTTATAATATTTGGGCTACATTCTTATTAAAAAATATTATTAATATACATATATAATAATGTTTTCCAATCTAAGTGTCATCGTATTGATAAAGTGGTGATTTTATGAAGCCAATGCGGAAGGCTGACCTTTAGTATTATGAAGACAATATCGTAAAGTCTTCCACACACAGCATACTAAACTCTGCTAATATAATATAAAAACACACTTTATCTATATTAGATCACGATTCACTCTATATAGAAATTTCATATGAAAGCTGTTCTTGCCTCAGTTCCGCAAAGCAGCCATTAATCAATACGGCTGCATTTTTCACGTCAATTAATTGTAAAGTATGAATGTGTGGTGGATTTTTAATACCATATAAGTACAATATACTATTATTAATTAAATACATCAAACACCAGCTTTATATAAACTAATGTTGATTATTTCTCTGGCAATTGGAATGAAGCCTTATGGGATTTTTTTTTATTATTTATTGTAGGGATTCAAACCCATACATATTGGATTTTTCAACAGTAACATTTCAACCTGCGACTCATTTGTAGTTGAAAATATACAGATTTGTGGAAATAAAAGTATTTATTAAATGAAATTGTTAATTTTATGGAATTCCATAATTTAAATAAATATGTTATTTGTAATTTCCACAGTTATTTTATTACAGATTCTGAATACTTTCGACTACTAACTTGTAGTCATCTTCAGTGACTAACTAGACTAATATTTCTTTATATAGTTAATCACCACAAAATTCAATCAACAACGTTACCATAATCAGCATCTTTTTTAATATTTATATTATTTGAATTTTTATTTTTGTCTAATTATCCCATAAATAAAGACAACACATACAGTTTAACCATGTGAAAAAATTACAAATCAATAGTGTTGCCATATTTCCATAAACTCTTTAAATATTTATACTGATTTTTTTTAAATAAATAAAATCATTCTCTGCTATTTATGCATGCAACTGCTTTTTTTTAACTAAATAAATATAACCTAAATAACAAAAGACTTTTATGTTAGTTTTTTATTATTATAGCTTTAAAATGGATCGTTTCCCGATTATCAATTTTAAATATCATATTATTTTTATTTAGGTATAAACCCACTTTAAAGTTGTTGATACATAAAATAATTATTGTATTAATGACGCATCATTGTATTTATGACTCTATAGCCGTAAAAAATACCCATCGGATAATTTTGAACGATCGGCTTTTATTATTTTGAGTGTTCGTGTTTTGTATGATATAAATAAAAAGTGCAGTGCACGATTCACAATACACAAGTAAAGCCTCGCATCATTTATGGCATTGTTGGGCCATTATCTCGTTTAATGGACTTTAAATTATATTTATGGGCCTTATTCAGGAACCGTCGTAAAACCTATCGACAATATCATTTCTAAATAGATCTTTTTAAACACGTTTATCGCCACCCGCTACAATCAACAATGATACTTTATAATTTTATGTAAATTAATAATTAGTTCATTGTAAGCCGTACATAATATGATATGGGCGGGTCTTGAAGCTTCGTCATATTCATGATGGCCAACAATCACGCCATATTCCTATTAGACAATATGTAGTCATTCAACAATGGGAAGCGTGAACACAACACTAAATGACTATAATTTCACCAGACATACCTAGTTCTCATGCTGGAAACTACTATTTATAAGATAATACAAGTAGCACAGACCCACTGAAACTGA